>BMAO01014405.1:0-279279 GCA_019973975.1 Trichonephila clavata | reverse complement strand
CTTGAAACTGTCGTACCAGTAGCTGAAGAGAGCTGACGAGAGAGGTCTAATTCTGTGCTCCGTCTGTTTCTTTTGGCAGTAGCTGCCAAATACCGGTCCTCATTCGGCGTTGTAACTCGGGGCGACCTGTGCTGTAACATCTACTCACATTACCATCCATCATCTTGGAATCGTTGCCAAAGCCTGGAGATGACACTCTGGGTGATTCCAAGTTCCTCGGATACTTCCAGCTGGGTACGTCCACTTTCCAGTCGTCCGATAATTCTACCACGTAAAAAATCATCCAAATGCTTTTTTGTGCCATAGCTATGCGGTTATTGCACTGAAAGGCTTTTAAAGCGCTTGTGAACAATTTTACTTCTTTGCCACAATTCCTTATATACCCCTCTCTTACACTCTCGTCATTGTGACGTACTATCCGCGCCATCTGGTGGTTTCCTGTAATTTACATACTCTTCTTCAAGATGTGTGTGATAATTCTACAGGTGAGATTTTTATTTTAGAGTTCAATTTCTGTGTGATTCTGAATTATCCTTAATTTATGGACATGAGTGTACTAGATAATAAAAATTAATGGTAGGAGCGGCGAGATCTTTTAAAGACATGTGTAATCCATTCCCGAACTGGGTAATAAATTTAATACTTGAAGATGTAACGGGAAAATAAAAGTTAGAAGTGGACTAGGGAGTTAATTTTAGATCCAATTTAATTATCCTTACATACATAAATATTTACTAAAAACTAAAACATAAAAATTACCAGTGTTTTTTTCTGACTTTTAATTCTGAAAACTTTCGATAGCCTATGTAGCTAAGCCATTTAATCTATCTTGAAAAGTTGTTAACTGTAATAAATTTTTTATTAATTTTTATTTTGAGAAACTCCTCTCTACACTTGCCAAACTTGCTGGCAAAGAAAGTAGAATTCTTGATGCAATAGCAAATTCTAAAACTGAAATACATTTTAAAGCTTCAACTGGCTTTCTTTGTTGCCTAATAAATCTGAAACTGAACATTATCTCATTTACTGGTTCAAGCGCATTTATATCCACTGATTCTCTATCAGTCAACATCATTTCTAAATGTTTACAGTTTTTAATGAATTAAAGTTCTAAGGGTATCTCCTAAATCACATATATTGTACAAAAATTGAAAGCAATTACTGTGAGTACTCATTAAATTAAATCTGCATTCCAAAGTATTAACTGTTTGGTCCATTGTAAAAAAATAAAATTCTATCTCTTGAACTTTAATTTAGGATATATATTCCACCGCATCATCTTGTGCTTCATAATCAAAATTCACCTTTTCCGTTGAACTCTGTGACATGGCTGCGTCACCTCAAAGTTAGCAGGGATATCAAACTCGACGGCCAGCTCTTTTGCATCACAGTACATTTTATCAAAAGCCAAATCCGATCAAGATCCTTAAAAAATTCTTTACAATTTCTTGAGAAATCCATGGTAGATGGTAGATCGTAATCTTTTAGTTTGCTAATTGGATTTTTATGCAATTGAAGATTTTATACCAAATAATGATGAACTTAGGAACTTGAACTGTCAAACAGAAATTTAATAATCCAGAGGCCTCATCTCTTATAGAGTTGTCCATTTCAGCATTATTATAGGAACTAAATAAAGCATCATAAATACCTCCCAATTGATAACTTAAGGGTTTAATAGCCTCTATTCGGCTTCCTCAGTTATTTGCACTAAGTGGCTTTAAAGTTATGCCCTTTATATATTTTAATAATATAACCCAACGAAAAGTTGATGAAAATAATAAATTTTTTGAACTATATTAAATAAAGTTCAGGCTTATAAGTATGCTTTTGCCATGTCATTAACGACCCAATTTAAAGAGTGACTACTACATGGCACATAGATTGTTCACGGATTTAATGTCCTAATCTTAAATTGAGCCCCTGATTTCTCGCCTCTCCTATTGGCTTCTTTATCGTAGTCCTGCCCTCGCATATTTAGCAAGTTTAGTCCTAAATTTTTAAGTTTCTCTACTTTTAAATTTTAAGGTTATCTTTCAGTCAACCTTTCAACTAGATGGAAACCTAAAAACTCACATTAGTTTTAACGATAATTTCGTTAAGATTAGGTTTCTCAATACATGTAGTTTGTTCGATCTTGCTGGCATCAGGGGTGCAATCTAAAATTATCGAATAATATTCAGCTTGTTTAATTTTATGAATAATGTGTAATTTAATATTCATATGTAAAATAGAAATTATATCTCGTTCTGAATATGTTTTCCTAGATAGTGCACTTTAATTTCCTTTTTTAAGACCCTTCGGACATGCTCCTGAATTATTTGATCAAATTATTTGTAAAAAATTATCATTATTGGAATCATAAAGTTTGTCACTCTTACCCCCGAAGAGCTCAACAATTTTGAGCAATCATTTTTAATGTTGCTACAATGCGTAGAAACACCTCGCACCAACAATTAGTCTCCGCAGTAATAAATCTTTGCTAGTCACTGTGACAATTGTTTTAGATCAGTGATTCCCAAAGTGGTCCATATGGACCCCCAGGGGTCTATGACGACCTGCAAGGGGTCCACTGCAGCGAAAAAATAATTTCGGGGTCTATGAAGTATTGATGGGGATCTACGACGATGGCTCTCATTTAATCAGATCATTACTTTAATTTTAAAAGAAAATTTAATGAACAGTCAATAACTTATTTAACAAATATATTTTCTACATTTAATGAGGTTAATTTGCAGTTCCTAGGCAACGGCATACATTTTATTAAAACGACTATCATTTTGGCGTTTTTTTGCCAGAATTAAGCTAAAGGAGTAAAAAATTAACGTTGCAAATTTTCCCAGTTTCTCAATTTGTCACAGACAATCTGCCCGAAAATAACATTTTAACCAACGTTTAACATTTAAAAGTCCTTTATTCAGATTTTGAAACTAGATTTGAGAATGATTTGATTAAAGTGATACCACAGTAGGCAATGAATTCACATGGTCACGTCAAAAAAAGGAATGTCAAAATATGAAGGAATGATAGAATAGCACAACAAATAAAATAAAGTCAACGAACTAAACATAAAACAAACAAAGAGAAAGGATACAACACAAAATCATGTTCAGATTCGAAAGTTGTAGCAGTCAGCCACTACACTATACGATGGCAAACTAAGATATTGAAGTAAAGTTTAGAAACTGATATCAGCATTTTTGGCTTCAAAAAGATGTTCCTACTATTTATCCCTAATAATGAAATATCTTGAAAAAGTTTTTAATTGCTTTTCCTATGAGGTTTCAGCAAGGTTGCCAAACTCCAGAAAAAAAAAGAAAGAAAAAGAGACTGGACACTAGTAATCGATGAGATTTAGGGTTAAATCTGACAACATTGATGCCAAATGTGGAAAATTTGTTACTGAAACACTAGATTCATCCCTCCCATTAAAAGCATTTGTTTGTTGCTCAGTTACTTTATGTAACAAAAATTTTATATATTAATTAAATTTTAATTTAATCAATTAAGATGTGGGTATGCTTCTTAAGTTTCAAACACTGTACTTTTCACTACCGTTAGAAATTTAAATCTTTTAAAGTAAATAGCACTATACCAGCTGTCAAGAAGACATTTAAATTGATAAATTTGAAAAAAATCAGTGTTAGGTAAGTAGGGGGTCTATGCCAAACCAAAAAAACACGACAAGGGGTCTATGAGACAAAAAAAGTTTGGGAACCTGTGTTTTTTAGATCATTGTCAGGCCGTGGGTATCCCGGTGGTTAGAGCATCGGACTCAAGACCGGAAAACCTGGGTTCGATGCCCGATCCACCGAATACACACAGAGTACGTGCTCGTTAACTCAGTGGGTCCGAATGGTGTCGCCATCTATCGTGTTGTACCGAGCAAATTCGTACTGTCACCTTCATGGAGTTCAAAGCTTAGGATAACGACAGGCGTAAAATTCTAGCCCTTAGCCACGATTAATTTCGTGAACCTTGATCGGATATTACTGTCGATCAGGTGGCATAAGCAACAACAACAGATCATTGCAATCCAAGATTTTTGACTATGGGTTTTTCATGTTCCATGTTCATTTTGAGTTTCAACGAGGTGCTTCCGATTTTTAAAACCTTCTGCGGAAAGGGAACTAATGACATAGCCAAAAAGTTTGCAGAAAAAAATAATATACACAGTTTTTTGTAAAAGAATAGACTAACAATTTACGCATAACCTTTTCACCGTTTTTTAAAATTCTAGAATAATATTGTGAGCTATATATATCGTTAAATTGTCGTGATCTTTGGAATCTTCTGGAGGAGTTCCTACAAGAGCAGTGTCACTATCGGTTCTGTTTAATTCATCTGCAACATACGCATCATGAAAATCTAAATCAGATTCTAATTATGACTGCCTTCCTTTTTTTCTGGTGACTTTGTAAGAAGTTCAGTAAACTTCCAGTTTTTTTTTTTTTTTAATACGGGCTAGTTTTTCGAGTTTCTTTCTTTTTTATTGGGCACTAGATAGTTTTTTACGCCCTCCCTCGGACATTATAAAATTTCAAAAAAAAAAAAATCAAAATTTACAATTAACAAGACAAAAATGAGCCATTTTTTTATTTTTTTTTTTTACTGTGGGAACTGCAAGTTCTCTTACAAACAATATTATTTCGCTTAAACAATATTATTTCAATTTAATCCAAAAATAAATTTTACAATCCATATACTCTTAACTATAACTATTGATACATATATACAAAATAATTTCATTGACATTAAAATAACCTATTTTTCTATTTACTCAATAATGCTTTTGTTTAAAATCATTATTCACTTATATGATTTTATTCATTACACAATTTATATATATATTAATAGTCTAAAATTACTAGGTTTCTCGAAAGTATAAATAATATTTTAGAAAATATATTCATACTAATTTTTCCATAACAAAAGAAAATATTTTTAAAATTTGGTCAAAATGCCGCACCGGACATGGGTCCGGTTTGTCCGGCCCTAGAGTCGCCCTTCGTATCATCACACTTCGCAGCTTCGTGGGGTCCACCGAAGTACAAGCAGCTTGCAGACGAGCAACTAAGTCCATTTGTGTTGTCACTACGTCTCGATACACCAGTTCCTTGAGATGGCATGTCGCAGTAGTCGCAAGTACATGTCGCAGTAGTCACGAACGGAATACATGGCCACCCTTCGTAGACTACCGGTAGCTGCAAGATGCAGCCTTTTAAATACCAGTTCAACGGCGGCTTAACGTCATTCCACGGCGCACGCATGCATGACACATGCGCGATGAACGTTTTAATCATTATCGCCTGGAAAGATATGCATATACTGCTGTTGATATGTTCAATAAAGTGTTTTTTCTTGCACCGGAAGTGACGTCATACTTTGTTTTTGGTATTTTTTCGTAAACTATGGATCGGTACAGGAATGCTTCTTTGGGCAGTTCTTATGTACTCCCAACAGGGAATCTATCTGTGCAGAGTTTATGCGGTCGGTTTAGGACACTCTGTATATACTAGCCGTTAGCCACCCGCTTTGCTGGGTATTTCATGATATTTTACATATATATACTGTTTATATATATACATAAATTATTGATATCTAAGTCCTAGTATTAAGAATTCGATTATATTGAAAAATATAATTATACCTGTAACTCTCGCCTCTTGATAAAAAAAAAAGGAAAGAACTTCTAATTTGTATTTTCTAATAATCTCTAAAATTGAAGTATAGAATGATGCTTGCACTTTCGTAACCCTATAACCAAGTGGATTCCCTCAAAACCAATTTTTGGTGGATCTCTACTCTGTAAAATGAACACGCAAGCCAAATTTCAAGTCTAAATCTAACAAGAAAAAAAACGAAATTTTTACTATCAATACCCCGTACACCCATTGAGAGTCGTTTTCCAAAATAACCGTTCTCAGCGGATTTCAATGCAACAAAAGAAAAATGCAAACCGAATCCTATTATTATAGTCCTTATAGTTCGAAAAAAGGATTTTTTTGTCAATAAGCCCCAGTAATCCCCTGCCCCCCCCCTTATGAGTTGATTTCCCTCAAATGTATTCTTAGTGGTTCCCTATTCAACAACAAAAAAAAAAACATGCGTAACCAATTTCAAGTATGTGGGCCTAACAATTTAAAAACAGGAAACTTTTTTATAACTCCTCTTGACCCTTCGCAACCCTCCTTGACGGTCGATTTCCGTTTTACTCTTTATTAGAAGAACTCTATTCCATGAAAGTAACATGCCTACCAGTTTTCAAGCAGGCAGATCTAATAATTTAAAAACGGAAATATTTATCTATTACGCCCCTTAACCCCCGAAATGAAACTTGAGGGTTGATTTTCGCGAAACCCATTTTGTAGCGGTTCTCTACTCTACGAAAGGAATCTTCTTACCAAATTTCAAGACTGTACGTCAAATAGTTTAAAAATGTGAATAATTATCTATAACGCCCCTTGAGCCCATGCAACGCTACTTAGGGTCTGTTTTCACAAAACCCATCTTGGGAACTGTATTCTATGAAAGGAATCTGCTTACCAAATTTGAAGACTGTGCGTCTAATAAATTAAAAATGAAAAAAAATTACATATGACGCCCCTTAAGGCCCCGCAACACCACCTAGGGGTCGATTTTCACAAAACACATTATATAGGGTATCTTTAACGCATGAAAGGATTCTGATTATCGTATTTCAAGACTGTACGCCCAGTAGTTTAAAAATGGAAATAATTATCTATAACGCCTTTTAAGCCCCGCAACGCCACTTGGGGGTCATCAAGTGTTTTTCCATACTTTGTCGCGCTTTCACTTGGATCATTCGACATAATTAAATTGAATTTTGATTTTAAAAAATAAATTAATGTTTTCGATTAGTCTTTTGGGAAAAAAAATCTACATCAAAATCCCCATTTAAAATCATACTTAATTTGTTCAGAGAGCCGATACTTCAGAGGCTCATCTTCTCTAGGTGAATACGGGTGTCACAATCTCGAGGTGTCCTAGTGATCTTTTCCTTTTCCCAAGGGGTTTACTGTCTTTGGTAAACATGGGTGTCACGTTCCCGGGGTACCCTAGAGATTCCTCTCTATTTTCTCTCTCTCTCTCTCTCGACCCTCTTTCTTGTCATTCAATATTTTCCCTTTTCACATCTAGAGACTACAGACAATTATTTTGAAATTTGCATGTGCAAAAATATTGATTAATTTGTTTTTTATTGGATTAATTCTCCATTATTAATAACATATTTTGGTTTTCATTTTTCATTGCGTTAAATTCGTTTCCTATTTCATTAATATTGTTTCCCATTATTTAAATTTTTGTATTCCTTGTTATTTGTTTTTTTTACGAACACCGTTGGTTTCCCAACCCGCATGTTTGCCGTGTGCGGCTTCTCGTAAGGAGGAAAATGGTGCCCTGGGGATACCTTCTGCGTTCCATTTGGCCCACGCTTCGCTGCAGACAGGTGGCAGGAGTGAGCCCACTCCTGTCAATCGGCTGGTGTCCTCGGAGAGACATTGCTGGAGGGTTAGTGCTGCAGATAAGGGGTGGGGTGTATTTACCCATTCGATCCTCGCCCTGATGCTGTAGCACTATATTCTGGGTGTACTCCATGTAAGCACCGTGCCTGGTTTTTGCCAGATGACCGGCATACCGCTTCCATTGTTGAACTCCGTGGTGGGTGGAGGCACGCCAGGATGAAGTTTTATTTGTGTTTATGGATCCAAATATGCAGTGCCCGGGTAAAGGCTTTGCATTATCCATTTTCACCGGAGATCAAGTTGCCGCTCATTCGACATTCTTGCTTATTTCTCAACCAAAAAACGAAATGTCAAAACAATCGCCATTTGCAATGCACAAAGCCTTAAAAGAAATAGGTGGTGAACCAAAATCCGTAAAACGATTGCGTCCCGGGGATCTGCTTATAGAAACTACATCTGTTTTACAAACCAAGTCCTTTCTTCTCACGAAATCTTTTCTAAATAGTCCCCGTAACGATAAGTTCACACAAAACCCTCAATTCCTGCCGTGGTGTTATTTCTGAATCTGACCTATTGACCACCACTGAAACGGAAATCCTTGAGGGATTTTCCAATCAGGGTGTTATTCAGGTCAGAAGAATCACAATTAAAAAAGATGCAATAGTTATTACAACGAAATATTTGATGATTTGGCACTTGAGATCATTAACAGCCATCCCCAATGATACAATCAAAATTTATACTGATGGTAGTAGAATATCTAACCAGGTGGTAGTGTTATCTATATCGAAACGCCTCAGGAAAAATTGTCCCTGAAATATCGCAATCCAGATTTTTGCTCAGTTTTCAGAAGTGAACTAATAACCATTGACGTGGGACATGAGGCCATTCTATCTGAGAAGAATTACGGTGATCTTTGGTTTCTCTCCGATAGCCGTCGTTCACTTCAACACCTTTACAAATGGTTTGTTGTTGGCAAAAAAAACAGTGTCTCCATCTTACACAAACTGAACCATATATCGATACACCATGATATTCATTTTCAGTGGATCCATCTCCCGTCGAACTTTATGGAAATGAAACGGTGGACAAACTAGCAAAAGAGGGCTGTAATCTTCCAACTCCCTCTACATCCACCCTTACCTATCTAGAATTATACTCGTTAAAAAAATATCGAAATTTGGTAGAGTGGAGGGCACCTCCCACTCATCATTGGTATGCGGGTAATAGATCCGGACTGGCCCTAGCCCTCAAGTGAGATAGATGCACCCAGACTACACTTTCTCGTCTTGCTAGTGGTCATATCAAGTGCTTTTTATTCTCAGCAACAAGAAGATCGTCTCCCTCTGTGCGAGGTGTCAAGATCACCAGGCTTCCCCGGAGCATATACTGATTGTATGGATCTCACAAGCAAAGATATTTACACGGATCCTTTTCTTTGTGCTGGACTTTTTGAGAGTCAACGATTTAATTGATCTTGTCTGACTTCGTCAGACCCTGGAGGATTAACAACAACAACGAAACATTTAATTTTAACTTTCAATAGCCCAAACTTACCTACAACAATAAAAGCCGGCTACCCCTTAATTGTAAAACACGTTCTTATTTACCGAATCCTCTGCGCTGTTTTAAGTGCCAGAGATTCGGACACTCTCTAACTTCCTGCCGCGGTCAATTAACGTGCTCTAGATGTGCGTCTGCTGGACATTCTTCCACTGATTGCACTCTAGAGCTAAAATGTATAAACTGCTCACAGCCCCATTCATCGGATTCTAAATTATGCCCTAAATGGAAAACAGATCCAGGAAATAAAAATATTTCTTATCCAGAATCCCGTAAATTAATAGTCCCACAGTTACCTCAAACTTACGCTCAGGCTGCCAACAAATCCGCTACTATGAACAATTCTACCCAAGCAGATGAAAATATAAAGAAAATAAAATGTCCACCTTTAAATTTTCTTCAACCAATTTCATTCTTCGCAAAACCAAATATATCAATATCCACTCCCGCAGTTTCCACATCATCTTCAACCCAAGCACACATCTTGCTATCCATCTCTTCAATAGAAGCTACTGCATCAGAGCCCCACCAATCTATTCCTTTATTTCCCACTCCCAATAATTTATGTTCTCTCCTATTAAATCTTCAACAATTATATCCGCTTCCACCTCCAACTCTGTTATTCACCCCCCCCCCTCTTTGCATCGTCTACAATACCTGATTTCAAAGAAAATTCAAAAACTCGTGCAAAGAAAAAAAAGCTAGTAAAATCAACAAATAAATCCAAAATAGAAATAAAAATGGCACCGCATAAACTACGAAAATGTACACCCTTACAAGATTCCTCCGACGAGGAAATGATCGAGTACAATGAGGATGAATTTGTTTTACCGATTGATCCTTATGTAGTTTTGAATATTCGCACTTACACTCCCACGACTTCGAAACCGCAGGAAGTAATTTTTCCTTTCATGACTTTTAAGATGATATGGTACCCTAAAAATCATTAAACTGTCGAAAAATTTTTTATTGGCTGATTTGATACCCCGAATCTTTATAAATATGCCTGCAAAATTTCAAAGCTTTACCTGCATTTTTCATTAAGTAATGGAGCAATGTTTGATGCTAAACAGCAACTACCACGCCTACATTTCAGATTATCTGCTAGAAAAGATCCTGATAAAAAATGAATTAATTATTTGTCTAATGCGCATCAATGATATTATATATGCAGTAATAAATCATTTTAAGAAAGAATTGTGCAATTCATGCAAAAATTCTAGTTTGTGAACTATTTACTGGGGAAAATCAAATGGATTTGGCCAAGATTTAAAAGTTGTGCGTGCTTTTTATGATATTATTATGAATGAAATTAAAACTTCAAAACGGATTCTCCCAAAGCACACCCCTCAGGGGGTTCACCTTCTTTAGGTGAGTACGGGTGTCACAATCCCGAGGTGCCCTAGTGTTTTTCCCCCACGGGGTTTACTGTCTTTGGTAAACACGAGCTTCACGAACCCGGGGTACCCTAGTGATCCTTCTCTATTTTCGACCCTCTTTCTTGTCATTCAATTCATTCTTTCTTTCTCTTCCCATCTAGACCACAGATATTAAAACAAATGTTTGGCGCAGTATAGCCGAAATCGGTTCTTGCGCCAATAAACCCCAAATCACTCTCCCAAATATTAAATCTCATTTTGATAACTGAGGTAATTAAAAATCTAATCCGCAAGAATAGAAAAACTCCCCCATTTTTATATATTTGTTTTTGGTGATATATATATATATCCCATGTTTTCGAGATTCAACACCTTTATTATTAAAATATTTTAAGATATTTATATTTAAGCAAATGCACATATACAGTTCTTAGATTTTGATGTATTTTACCTATAAATTATTTGATTTTGCTTTCATTCGTGTACAATATTTAACATGCGAAGGCTTTTAAAATCATGGAAATAAAAAATAAAGATATAAGCATCTTTTGTACATGTTGTGCATTAGCTCTGAAGTGTGTATTTATTTTTTATTATAATTATTAAGGTAAAGTTTTATGAAATATTGATCTTTCATTCGTTTTTTTCTATGTATTCATTATGGCAGTATACTGTTTAATTGTTCTACAATTGTGCAATTTTTTATGGTAAGCAGTTTTAAATAAGCTAATTAACATTTCATACAAGTTTCAGACTATTCGATAAATATTATTACACGCTATTCATGGAATGAAAACTTCAAACTCATTTTTCTCCATGTTGAATTTTTGTGCATATACTGTTATTCAAAATCCTAAGGCTATTTTGATAATTGAAGTATGGGTTTGAAATTTTTTATACATGCTCCGAAATGTATGTTTTGTAAAACTGTGCATGGAATTAGCTCTAACATGTGTGTGTTTAGTACTTTTTCTAAAAAATTTCAAAATCAAAATTAATGTTTTTTTGGGGGGGGGGGGATTTTTAGAAGTTTAACTATAAAAAAATTAAAGAGCAGCAGCAGAAAAAAACCCATGCACAGTTTTATGTAGTACATCATAAGGTACTTAGAAAATTTTTTTTTTAAAGAAAAGAGATATTTAAAAAATGCTTAAAAAAGCTAAAACAATTTAAATTTTACAAACATTTTGCAACAAATTAAAATTTTTTTGTATGGAATTATTATTAAATATTAACCTTTATAAAATAAAATTAAAACCAAATATCAAATGTTAAAAATAAAAAAAAAATGTAAAGATGGTACCATATCGCCTTAAATGATTATAACTTTTAATATAAGAAAAATTCCAATATCTACATATAAGTTAAATGTTTTAATTCAATTGTTTTATGCTTTTCATTGATCTGTTATAACCTTATCTAACTTGGAGGGGTGTGCCCCACCAAAATCTATTTGCTTTTATCTTTTGAATTGTAAAAAATTAAGATTAAATTTGTGTTACTTCTGCTACAGAAATGTGTTCATTAAAATTCTCATTTTTAGATAGGAATTTTAATATTTTAACTACTGATTGGCGCAGTTTAGTCGGCTCTTTCGCCATTAAACCCTACATTCACTCACTCACCGATCCGGCTTCAGCGTAGTCAACTAAATTTTTGTGAATGAACTCGATAATTTTCTCTGCACTTTGATTTAATGAAATATAAATAGCAACCATTAGAATTATTTGTCCATTTTCTCTGCTCTACATTTCACTGCATAAATTTTTCCGATACGTGACTGATTAAACTCAAATGATTCCTGTAGTATTTGATGCTACATTCATTCTCTATATAGTATAAAAATGAATTATAAGGAAGTATATGCACACATTGAATAAAATACGAATCGATAATTGAATAAATAAATAAAACAGGGAAATATAAAAAGCAAACATTAATTTAATTGGGCTTAAATTTCTTCATTTTTCGATTATCCTTCACTGTTAAAATTTTTTCACTGCGCTATTTTGAATAATTATTTAAGCATATATTCCAGAATGTAATGAATATTTTTTTCAAAAACATGAAAATGCAGGTGCGTTAGAGTTTGCAAAAGATGAAACGAATGCAAGGCATTCCACAATTCAAGCAATTCTAGACATGCTTATAAAGCAAGATAATTGGGAATCAACTTTACGATATTTTGACTCGAATCTTTTCGATATTAAATTAAAAATAAAATGTTGTGTTACAATATCTGCGGGCATTTTTGAACCTCCTCTATCCAGAAGATTCAAATATTTTGTCCGTTTGACATTTTATGAATCGAAATTGATTTTTTTTACAACAAATTTATATCTGCTATTGGATTATTCGAATTTTATATTATGCACGCCATAACCCGCTTAGGTACATTAAAATTTGATACTCTTCTACATAATTATCATCTGATTTATTTTTAAATTCCCTAGAGATTGTCTTTTTCGAAGTTTGTATCAACTGTTCATCTTTTGGGAAACCAAAAACTAACTATATAAGCACACAAGAGGGAAGACTGAGTATTACTCAAACCCCGGGGAAAATACCCCACCTTTGGTCTCGTGATTTCTTCTTAGGGGTGTGTATGTCGCGGACTATTGAATCCTGACCGACCCTGTCCAAACCAGATTTCCGACGAAAGACGGGAAAAAAAAAACTAATGAGCGTTACATTCCCGAGCGTGACGCGACATTCAAGTTCACTCTACAGCAAAACGCGCCCTAAAGAAATTATCACTTCAAAAAATGATTTAATAGCATAAATAGATAATTAAATTTGTAAATACATAAAGTTCCATTTTAACAAAACTGTGCTTTTTAATCAAAGTAATACATGATTGCAATCCTGATTCTATAATAATTATAGTTTAAATTACTGTACATTAAAACCGTTTCTGTAATTTTTGATTTACTGCTTTTAACAATGTTGCATTTTGAAGTAACAAAAGAGCAATTGATGACTAACTTCATAACTAGGAACCAGTCAAATAACGAGGATGACACTAGAACCAGCACTCTATTTTCAAAACTTCCACACCACACTAACAAACAGACTCTGAGTCAACAGATTTAATGTACTCCTATGTAACATATTTAGTGGCATCGAAACCCAAATTCAGGACTTGGAACAGAAAAAACACTAGCCATGAGTTTGATGCCATGACAGCTGATATGTTTGTTTGTAAGTTTTAGTGAATGAATGAATATTAATGTTGCACTATTCAGCTACTTCAAGGTTTTTGGCGACAGACTTTGCAATTTTAAATCATGGTCAAGTAACGAGGATGACACCCGAGCTAGCACCCTCCTCTCCTAACTTCCACACCACAGCAACAAGATGTTTGAGCTCTCAACAGACTTAATGTGCATATCTCCCCTACACAGTGGGTTTTCAGCGGTACTAGGCTACCATGGCCTTTGTAAGTTTTATAGATGTATGGCATGTAAAATTTAACAAATGATTTACTTAACTTTTTTCATCAGTACAAAATATACACCGCAAAGATTTCTTATACATCTTGTCAATCTCTTTTCAGAAAATAAGTTTAACAAATATTAAAAATACAATACGAGTATAAGAAAATCATTTTCTAATTTTAGTTTGTGTACTGTAAACTACCAAAGCCTTTAGGGCAGTGGCATAATGGAGAACATTAGATTCCTCTGTATAGTCAGGTTTCGTGCCCCAAACCGAATCTTACAAAGGGTACGTACTTGGCGTCAGGCAGACTATGCCCCCGCCGCAATCCAGGGGTGTATGTCATGCCACTGCTTTTGGATTCAGTCATAATAAACAATTTATTTTAAAACAATGGAAATAATTTTTCTCAAACACACATCTCATAAGAGTCAATAACAACAACAAAAAGAAACATGCATTTTTATTTTTGTATTTTATTAATTTTTGTTAACTTAAAACCCTTTTCATAAAATATACATCAATAAACGAAGTATTTGAAAAGAAATTTAAAACAATTCATATACAATATAAACATGAATAATTATAACAATAGAGTATTTTGATTTCTATTAGCAGGTGTTAAATGAATATAATTAAAGCTAGCCTACACTGTAAATAATGATAAAATAAAAATATATCAACAAAATATTCATTTACATTTTTTTAAAATTTATATTATAACAGCACCAAGTAGTCAATAGAAAAACAAATTAATAACAAGATAGATAATAACAAGACAATTAATAAGGTTAAAATATATCTAATTTTTACAAGATTTAACTCATTCATAACATAATATATACATAATGTAATAAAATAAAAGCAATACAAACATTTTGAGCTCAACAAAAATAGTTGTATATCATTTTTAAAAAAAAGATCAAACCTTCCTTTAAACACATAGATATTTCAACAACAAAAATAAAGATAAATGCTTTAAAATAAAATTCAAAATGAAATTTTTATTAAAAATATAAACAGTAGTTAAAATAAAAAAAATTTACATTCAATGAGGAACAAAGATTGCTCAATTTATAAATTTTTTTAAATATTACTCATATTACCTATCAAATATTTTTAACAAGTTAATATTTATTCCGAGAGTTTTCAAAATGGGAAAGGAATTTTGATTTCTAACATGACAGTGAACTAGAACATTTTGGCAGATGTGATATTTTTTTGGCAACACTATGTTTATTTTTAAATTCAATTTAGAAAATCTAATGGACTAAGTAAATTCAGGTACTTTAATAATTTACATGAATATAATGTGATGTTTCTTTCATACTTTTTTACATCAACTTTTTAAAATACTTCTAGTTCACCAGTTAATTTTTACTAGGAATCCTTTCCATTTCACTCTGACGCATATAAACAACTTTACGATATTCAAAAAGTTATTTTTTTAATGGACGCTATGTTTCATGAAATATATTTAGGCATGACATTACTTTTTAAAGTAAAAATGGCAACATTATAACATTTGGCTTAGTCTTGAGATAATAAAAAGATAAGACTAGATATATATATTTTTAAAAACAAGTAAAAACAAAAAATCCAGTTTTTTGGAAAACTAAAACTTTTTATACATAATTCATTATTACTAAGAATCTTTCTTGAACTTCTGATCAAGGACTTTGGAATTATTTCTGAGTATGACTTAGCACTGCATTTATTCAAGATGATATAACTCTCCATACTCAATAATGCATTGTAATAAGTTTTATTTTTAAAAATAAGACTTCCCATTTGATTAATGAAGATAAATTCAGTTTATCTGTTTGACAATTATAAATAGAATGAGAAAAATCTTTTCAGATACATGGATATATAAATATTATTTTAAGAATCACAAAGGAGAGCTTATTTTTCTTTCTGCGAAAGCAAGTTATTAAAATAGCAAACAACTTTTTAAAATAAATCAATAAAAGGGTCACAAAAGTACAATGAAATAAATCATTGAAGTTTGTTCACTGTAAAACATGATCATTAAAAATTGACACTTTCAAAATCATTTAAATCCAGAAGAGAATTTTAATATCAATAATAAAAACATTTTTATTAAACAAATTTTTTTGTTAGATTCAGTTATTTTCCTTTTAAAATAACATTTATGCATGAAAAGTAATTATTATTGCAGGTCTTCTGTTAAAGCAGTAAACTATATATATATATTCTTAACACAAATTTTTCTTAAAAACAACTCACAAATTAACTTTTAAGCATTCTTCAAGTTAAAAAATTTTTTAAAAATTTCTTTCTCATTCTTTTATTATGTACAATTAATATCAAAAGAAGATTTTTAAGGTAATATAAAAACTTGATATTAATCACAAAATTTAGTTTTAAGATTTACTTTTGAACCTTTTAAAAAGATTAGAAAGATGAAATCAATGAATTTTCTAGAATGATGCTTGATGGAATCATTATATAGAACAGTTATAATAGTTTAACTTTGAAACACTAGCTGTTCAAATGATACAGTACGAGCAAATTTCCAATTAACTTTTGCTTCAAATTCAGATTTAGAAGAAAAAAAAAACCTTTTTTATTTGTAGTAAAAACAATTCTCAATTCATGAATAAAATAAATAGTTCTACTTAAAAGATACTAACAAAACTCCTAAAAATTGATGATTCATTTGTCTGCCGATAGCAAACTGTCCAGTTAATACAATTAGGCAGTGCTTGTTTGATATCTGTTTTTCTTTTGAAGTTAAACTCTTACATTTTTAATGCATTAAAATGGTCTAATTTAAAAAGAAATTTAAATTATGAGATGCACCATTTTTAAGTTTCATAATTAGTTCAAATAAATAAAAATTATCATTACTGAATGTAATCCAGATAAGTCTAATCTTAATCTAGATAAGTTGAGATTAAAAAATAATTTCAATCTAGATCTAAATACTAATGTCTAGATTTCATCACCATACAGAACTTCTGAAAATTTGTTCATCAACTTAAATTAGACACATTTCATATATTTTTTCCCTACTATAGGTACTGTTTTAAAAAATAGAGGTGTATGGGTAGTAATACTTCTGGACTGTTATAAAAGGCACATAATTTTTCTGTTTCAAAATAAAATACATAATCTCAGAAAGGGAAAAAAGGCACTTAAAATAAAAGCTTACTTATAATTCAATAA
Source organism: Trichonephila clavata (assembly GCA_019973975.1). Lineage (NCBI taxonomy): Eukaryota > Metazoa > Arthropoda > Arachnida > Araneae > Nephilidae > Trichonephila > Trichonephila clavata. Next base: position 262,220 of record BMAO01014405.1, on the reverse strand, counting down.
AATCAAAAACATCTCTTTTACTAAATATTATTTATATGTGGAATATGTTACACAGCTGCCTATTTTAATTCCCCACATAAACAATAACAATTTAAGATAACCTAATAAATTCCTATCAATATAATTTTCTACAAAAATAAAACATACATAAATTTAAATAAAAATTTGGGAACTTCACAAAAAAGAAGGAAGTAAACAATAAAATAATCAAATTAAAAAAAAATAAAGCAAGTAAAATAAAAATGATAGTTATTTTTACAGAGCTTATCTCATATGGAATTAGACTTGAAATAAAAGTTCATATCACATTGCACTTGGTAAATGTTTCAAATACCTCGGAATGTCTGTTAAGCAACTTAGAATGCAAGTTAAAATGCTACGAGTTCCCTTTCATTTTCAAAATATCAAACATTGCATACAAAACAATGCATTCTTTACAAACCAGTGATAAAAAATAGCTACTTCTGTTCTAATAAAAACTATACTACAGAAGTTTTATACATTTATACAGCGAGATTCAGTGTAAATATAACAAAGAAAGCCAACAGCTTTACTCTGAGCTCAACATTTGATGAACCTGAAGGAATGACCTGAAAAACAAACAAATAATTGATTCTTTTCTTTTCTTCCATAAAGATTTAAATAATTAAAATTTTTAAAAAATTCTAAAGCATATTCTTTGATGAGACAAATTTAATGCAAGGAATAACTTTAAAAAAAATGTAGTAATTCCTTGAATAAAATAATAACTCCAGATAAATATACAAGAAACGTTAATTTTTAAAAATTTTGACAAAAACATACCTTGATTTTTCTTAAATGCTAACATGGCAAATTCAATTGGAAATTTTTTTTAAATATTTGTAAAATACAAATTTTTATAAATGTTTATTCTATATATATCGATAAAAAGATTACCATAAACAACAAAATAAAGTTTGATAAGCTTAAAAACTCCTTCCCATGCTTAGAAACTAACCAAGATTTTACCAAAAAATCTTTTTTTCCAATAGGTTGCATTTTGACAGCTATTTAAACAAGGCAAGTCTCCATATGCAAACAAGGAGCCTTTTTTTTTTGTGTGGAACCATTTAGTGGTGACTCCAGTTACCAATTTTTGATACTTGAATTTATTGAATTCAGGCTTTTATTAGGTGTTAAATATTGCCATGGTTTAATATTGCAGAGAGTATCAGTCACAATCATATGACATGTATGCCTGTGATTTTCGCATCCAGAAAATCTATTGATTCTAGTCGAGATTGAACCTGCAACCTTAGGCTTACAAGGTGGTTACGCTATTTCTAATCTTGATATCCAGGATTTTCAAGAATATATATTATACATATATTTAAAAGGTAGAAAATCAAATTTTAGGCAAAATCATAACTAGATACTTTCATAGATTAAATGTAAATATGCTATCACAAACTTTTTTAGAAACAGTTTATTCTCTTTCAAAGATATCACACATATGAAATCCATTTGTAAAAATTATGTTCCATTTAATTAAATAAAATTGACAGAAATATCAATTTATAATAACAAATTCTTGACATAAAAAGATGTGTTTTTTAACAAAAAAGCTTTATGGGCAATAAAAATTAATGACCCTCTATATGTGTGTTAAACTATATTATTAAGTTCTAAATAAATGTATAAGCATTATAAATAAGTAATACATAATTAATATTCAAAAATCTATCAAATAACCAAAAGAAATTTTAAAAAATTATAAATTTTTATATTAAATTTACATGACATCAGCATAGTAATTTTTTAAAAACCATCTGAAAAAAATGTTTATACATTAACAGAACATACAGTACTTATGTACTAATGCTGGGCTGGCATTAAGTCAATTGCGGTTGACCGGAGGACCACCAAGACATTTCGAGGTGTGAGCCTGAAGATTAGCAGTTAGTAAATATATACCGAAATATTTAAGATAGGCTGACAATGTATAGACTAAATCTTCTACTGATTCTTCCATAAGCTCTAACTTAAGGCTGTTTTCACCATATGTTGAGAGCTTGAACTTAATGCGAAACACATTTTCAAACAGTGAAAATTTCTCAATTTTTGTAAAAATTTGTGACATTGTAACACATGCATTTGTTTATAGTATAGTGTTTTTAAAATTTTGAAATACTTCATAAATAATTTAGTTTTTCCTTTTAACATGTAAAGGGATACCTTATTTAGCATTATGGCATAGGAGAACAAAATGCAAAACACATTTTATAAAAGACAAAATGTGTCAACTCAGATAAAAATGAGTAGTATGATAAAACAAGTGATTCTCAACAGGATAGTGAAGCCCGAATATAATATTAATGTTTGAGTACTTTTATATCGGAACAAATATTCTGAATTTGGGTCCAATTCTTTAACATTAAACGAAGACAGCCTTAACATGAAAATGTTTTACTTTTTAATGTACAGTGAAAATCATTTAACACGGAATTGAAGGGACCAAAATATTTTTTTGTTTTGTTTTAAAGGATATTACAAAAAAAAGCAGTCGCCCATCCGGTATAGTGGTTAGCGACGCTGGCTACTGTGCCGTAGGGCCTGGGTTCGAATCCCGGAGAAGACATGGATGTTTGTAAATGTATAGTGCCTTCGCGGCATGGGGGTACTCTAAATAGCTGTCGAGCCGCAAGTCCTCTCGTGTGGTTGGTGGAAGGGGAAAAGAGGTGGGAAACCCGACCACTCCCAGGGTGTTCTCCCTCAAAATTGGGGTGAAACAGAGCCAAAACGTACTGTCACCTGCATGGTGCTCAAAGCTACAGCTAATGACAGGCGTACAATATAGCCTGATGCCATGATGAATTTCGTGGGCCTCGATCTGACTTCGTCAGACAGGTGGCATTAGCAACAAAAAAAGCAGATACTCAACAAAATTAAGTTTATTATAGTACATTTTATTTACATAGATATATATATATATATGCATGTATTTGATAAAAATCCATAAAACAAAAACTTAAGGAAATTTAATACAAAATTTTCAAGTTATTTATTGAGTTTTTAGAAAATAATCTGATATTTTTCTTTGCATTGTGTTTTTTAGCATCAAATAGTTAACAAATTGTTTGATGTCATGTATTTTGTTGTTCTTTTTGCCATTGGAATGTGCATCTACATAACTGTGTATACTTTTCACGGAATTCCTGATTTCAGATAGAAGTTGGAACAGGAGCTGCATTCATTTCATTTTCGCTGTCCAAATCTGTATCAATGATACATTTTGAGCTATATATATATAAAAAAAAAACAAATTATAGAGCTTTATGTCTTTGTCTGCAATAGTTGGGGCTGTATGCAGATTATCATCATCTCTAAAACGAGTTCTACTGATGATACAGTAGGATATTCCATTAATACAGAAATTTTCTCAAGCATTTCACGACATGTCAGCTTAGCTTCAATATCCTCTCTCTCCCAGAAGGGAAATCTTTTCATGTTAAGGGGGGGGGGGATGCATGAAAATACATAGTAGTTTTTTTGCCACCGTTGTATTATTTTGTATTAACCGTATGAAGTGTTTTCATATTAAACATATTTCACTGTATTTAGAATAATTTTGAAATAAATGCATCCTTTGATATTAAATATACTATTTGTAGCCATTATTATTATGTTTATACCTTGCAATTTGCTTTATAGGCGGTCTTAAAAGTGAAAGTTTATTTCATCTTAGCTATGTAGGCAAGCACATAGAGCTATAATAAATACTGTAGACTTTTTACTAAGCTTACCTATGCCACTTGGTGGACCGCAGCACCTTGAAAAAATTAGAAGTAGCCTGTACCCTAAAAAAGTTCACCCGCCCCTGTACTATTGGAAACATGCCAACTTTCAAGCTAACTCACCAAATTGGCAACCTCAATTTTGCATATGCTGTAGGCACTGAATTGGTAATCATGTGCTTTGTTTCATATTTCTCTGCATGCCACCATTCTAAGTCTAACGGTTTGTTGATATGGAAAGCTTGAATATTAAAATGCAAATCTGGGATTTACCAAATTCTTAAAAAATAAAATTAATATTTACAATATAGTTATACTATATTATTATTATTATATATAATAACACGATCATAATAATTACATAAAACTAATAATAAAAATTATTCTTTTATTGATTATTATTTATATATAATTAGTTATCTCTAACACAGTACTTTTTTGACTAAATGCTCCATATTCTCATCAATGCTATTCTGTTTTTAGAATTTGTGTGGGTTCAATGTTGCCAATATGGTTGCAATAATACGTTAATGTCACCAACATAATTGCAATAGTACATAAGTGCCAATTATACTTTAAAGGTTTATTCCAAAGTAAGCATTTAAATAATAAAATAATGAACATTAGTATGAAAATAATTTGAAATAAAGAGATATACTTACTTTTATACTAAGTATGCAATGCAAGTTACCTACATTCGATAAGTAATGGCATTACAAGACTCAAAAGAAGAATCCTCATGCTTGCTTGCAGCATGAAGACTTGGGCAGGTAGTACTATGGACCAGAGTCTCTGGAGTAGACTCTGATGAGGACGAAGGTGGACTGTACTGGCAATAGTTCAGAATTTCATTAACCATTTCTTCTGGCAAAGTAGCTCCCACAGCAAAATGAATAACCATGCCTTGTAACCATGGCTCAAGTTGCTCAAAAGGAGGTCTATGGCAATTGTATAAAATTAGAATACACATTCTGCTAAATTTTAGAAATTATAATAGTTATGAACATTATTTACAAAAACAGAACAGCAAAAAAATTTTACAAAATGGAAAAAATTAAAAGTTTAAAATTTTTACATTATTTAATAATTAACCCCTATATTTGTTCTTTGTCAAAAATGCATGATATTTGTCTCTTAATTCAAAGAAGTACAATAGTATTATTTGATATCAGGAATGAAGATAGAAAGGTCTTAAAGCAGTATGTAAGAAAACTATATGATTAAATGCATTTTAAAAAAACAGAAAATTTAAAGCAGAAAATAATTTTTATCACACTAGTACTAAAAAATACCTTACAAAATTATGGAAAAAGTTTGATTGTGGGTTTTTAGGAATTAAAGGAACAGTCCCCTGTATTTCAATACCTTATTTAAAGCATTAAATAGTATATTAAGTATTAGGAATTTGAAAAAAAATTTACCTATAAATAAATTTATTTTAATTAATATAGGTATATAAACTAAACTCAGTGGTTTCGTAGAGCACCAAGCCCTACTGTGCCAATCTAAGTTTACGTGACCTTGGGCGATAAGGTGCATGAGCAGATGTGTTCCAATCAGATAGTCATACATACATAAAGTGTTGTCAAATAAGAAGAAAAAAAAAAGAGAGACCATAGCTGTTGTGGTACTATCAAATTCAAGGGAATTAATGCATTATTTGATAGATGGCATGCTGGTACTCCCAGTTGCACATGTGCAAATAAAAGCAACACAATTATATCCTCCTTTTTGAAGAGCTATTTCTGCAGTTTGTGGAATGATGCATTCCTCCTGATCATCAGCACAAAGAAAAGTTATCAAATTTATCTGTACAGAGTGGGAACATGGTTCACAAATTTAGAGCAGAATGAAATAGGTGTCTGGAGAGCAACATCTTTTCCAGTATAGCACTCTCAACAGCACTACAATTTAGGATAGGAGGGAGCTCATATAGCAGAATCATGGAGTTACCGAAAGTGAAATTGCTGTTGAACTGTCATCAAGAAAAGGAGCTATGCATTACATAATCTATAAAAAATGGTCAGAGCAAAGTTTATGCAATGTGGGTGTCCAAGTATTTATCAGAGAATCAGAAGACAGCCGGAATTAACATTTACCTGATGTTTCAGTTCAGACGTGTGGTGCAAGATTGCAACATATAATGAAACTTGATAATACCACTTTGATCTTATTTCCAAATGAATGTGTATGAATTGGTGACATTCTGTTTTCCTTTCTCAAAAAGAAAATGTCTACTCTGACACAAAGGCTGAAAGTGATTCTCAGTTTCTTTTTTTAACTATGGACTTTTAATGATTGACTGGCTAAAAAGGGATGTAAAGGTGAAAGCTAAGAAGTACTGCAACATATTGCTGAGGTTCAAATAGATAATCAAAAACAGGCCCAGGACAAGCTCACAAATGCAATAATGATCTTCCAGGACAACAACAGACCACCTGTGACCAAGAAACTCAAGTTTGCTGAAAAATTTTAATGGAGTGAGTGAATATTAACATTGCACTGTTAGCAACTCAAGAGCTTTCAGCAACAGACCTCTTAATTTTGAACCATAGTCAAGTGACAGGGACGACACCTGAGCAGGCATCCCTTCTCCTAACTACCACACCACACCAACAGGACATTTGAGCTCTCAACAGATTTAATGCGCATTGCTCCCCTACACTGTGGAACAAGGCTCGAATTCATGACACGCTGGCTATGAGTCTGCTACCTTGACCACTAGGCTACCACGGCCAAAATTTTAGTGGAAGGTTCTGCAACATCCTTTTTACTTGTCCAATATCTTCCCATGTGATTCTTGTATATTTTATTCCCTTAAAAAAATATGTGAAAGGTCAGAAGTTCACCTGTTGCAAGGACAATGAAAAACTAAGTATATCAGCCACCCAGGAGTTTCCCCACTGAAGACATCCATTCACTTCCTACACACTGGGATAAGTATACCAATAGCAATTATTTATAGTCGCATTGTTTGAAATGAACTGTAATTATAATATTGCTATCAAAATTTCTTTAAATGCAACTGTAGTCTTTTTTGTATTTGGGTATATCTTATATACTGATTATCATTAAAACAATTAACATCATTGATATAATAGGCTACATCAATGATTAATACAAAAAGAAATAACAACAGATTGATTAAGATTGCACTTTAAAGCACCATGAGGGCTATCTGTGTTGGATTTTGTAATTTTGAGCCCAGGTCAATAACAAGAACAACTGATCTGGTTCCAAACAATTTATTGCAGAAAATAGTTTATTAAAAAAAATTCTTTTTACTTAACCCATTGGAGAAATAAACAGAAAAATTAACATATGTAGTCCTTGCAAGAATGAAGCTACTCCTAAAATTTATACGAGTCTAAAATCCCAGTGTGCTATTGTGAAAGTAGAATTTGAAATCTATAGAACAAAACAGTTTTGGAACAAAAATATATAATGAATCATTAAAAAAATTTTTTTTTAAAAAAGAAAATAGTCACAATTTTTCTGCTGAAAATATTTTCTATTGCTTTGCATAAGTTTTCTTTTAAAAAAGAATGAATTCTGGTCATATACTTAAGATATTTTTTTTATAAAAAAGGGAAGAGAGACAAAATCCCACAAAAGATAAACAGTATTCTAAGAAAGTCTCTCCTTTTTTTTAAAAAAAAGGTTTGAATTAAAATTTTTAGAATCCTATTAGAAGCAATTAGCATTTTCATATGAAGTTCTTGAGTCAGTTTATAATTGTTTCTAACATTTCCATTTTTTTTATACTTTATAAAGGTAAAAATTTTTTTTTTATAAGAATGAAAAACAGAATTTAACAAACCGTTTCTCTGGATCTAAATCACAGCAAAGAAAGGCAATGTTATAAAATGTTTCTGGACAATTAGCACAGAATTTTTCCTTGAAAACTACAGTATTAAGACCAAAGTCTGGACTTCTTGGCAAATAATCTGGATCAGCCAAGACCCTTCCAATAATCTGTAAATAATAATTCCATAAATAAATCAATTTTCTAACTAGTTCAATTCACTCTTGATGAATACATTTAAAATTACTTTAGCTTTGTTCACTTCAAATAAGAAAGTCAAAACCAATATAAAAATACAAGAAACAAATAAGAATTGGTAGAACATTGATACGCAAATAGATATTACCTTTCATAAAAAATTAAACCATTTAAGGAGCTTAATAAAAATATCACAAACTATTATTTTGACAAAAATACAACAAAAAGTACAGAGCTTTTATTACAGAAGAAATAAATATTACTCTTAAAAGAATTAAAATAAAAAAAATAATATATATGAACCAGAATATAATAACAAAAACTTACCTCACAAAGTACAATACCAAACGAAAATATATCAACCTTTTCATCATATTTTTTTCCTTTCATCATTTCAGGCGCCATCCAGTAAGGATTGCCAACAACTGTATATCGCTTCTTCCTCTCATACTTTTTAGGGGTAGTTCTTTTCCCATATCGTCGAGAAGAATGATGAATATTTTGATCAGAAATTATGCGTGCAAGTCCAAAATCTGCCACTACGGCAGTCTTATCCTGAATAAAACATTTTAGATAAAAAAAGGTAGTTTAGACAATTTATTTGAACTTCTTACATGCTCATTAAAATTTTAAATAGCTTATAAAATTTCTTTTGGATTTTTTGAAAAATGAGGGATTTAAGAAAAGTCCATATAAATTTAATGGAATAGAGAATTATTATGTTTTATTAATTATTCTTACATTAGATTAAGATTTAAACACAAGACAATATTATTAAAAAAATGTAGGTGACAAGTTATGAATGAGAATGGTTGTTAAAAATATAACAGCAGCTTCTATAATCAAAATAAGAAGTTGTTTTAATTTAATATACATAAAAACATATCTAAAAATCAAATTAGGTTTTATTATTATACAACTTGAAACTCTAATGGAACAATTAAATTCAGCAAAATAAGAATTACAAAACTCACCTCTTTTATCAGACAATTGTTTGAATTCAAATCCCGATGAATAATATTCATAGTATGCAAATATGCCTAAAAATACAAATTCTAAAATTTAAAAATCAATTACACATATAAAAAAATAATGAGTTTTTACTTAATTTTTTTTTAATTTCTTCCAAAAATAAGAAATATATTTACAGCCAGACCTCCACTTTACGAACTCTATTTTGCGAATATCTATTTCACAAACTTTTCACTGGATCCAAGAATATGATATTAATTGAATAGGAATCTTTAATGAATTTTTCACATAACGAGTCTTTTTTTTTTTTTTTGAAACTTAGAGACTTCACTAAATAGAGGTTTGACTATATGTTTTTATATATTTAAAATATAAATTATACATTAAATAAGAGTGAAACAAAGATACCAAACAAATTTTATACTTGAAAGCAAACAAACACCTATTATAAGTAATTAAATTTTCTTTTAAACAAGCAGAAAATATCTTAGTATTGCAATATACTTTACAATATATACAATAAGATTGTAGATTAACACATTTTGAAATCTTCACAGAAGAGCCATAAAGCACACCTATTTATTACCTTTTATTATACATTCAGAAAATATTACTTTGTATAAATGAAAATTGTTCAATATTAATTATCCTTTTATACATATATTAACAAATAAACTATACTTTAAAATTAACATTCTTAAAATTAAGATCTCAACATTTAAACTATTTTTATATGAGCATATGTATAGCACAAACCTTAATTTTTTAAAACAATTTTAGGAAACAAAACAAACTTATGAAAATAAAACTAGGTACAGACAAACTAAATTATTCAAAGTAAATGCACTAACCATTCCTGATGCAATATCTCTAGCAAAACTGACTCTTTGAGACCAAGGCAAAGTTTGAGTCAAGTCGTGAATAATTTCTTTTAATGTACCCCCACTGATGTATTCTGTGACTAGGTGCAGTTTCTTATCTTTGTACAAAACTCCTATGAAGTGGAGGACATTTTCATGGCACAGAGAACGAAGTACAGCAACTTCTTTCAAGAAATTTTTTTGTGCTTCTTCATCAACACGATAAAGTTCTTTCATTACCATTACTTCTCCAGTTTCACGATGAGTGACCTAATAATTGAGGGAAAAAGCAACCATCAACCCACTATATACAGTGAATACATAAATAATATTTGTCAGATTGAGATTGAAAAAGAAATATGAATAAGATTCCATATGAGATATATTTAATAATTAATTTAATACAAATCCTGCAGATATTTGGAAGTATACACGGTGTCCCTGGATTTCATAAACAAAGATAGAAGAGATAGAAAAAATTGACAAAAATCATACAGAACAGCATGAACAAAAATTTATAGGAGGCATTATAGGCGAAGGTCAACAAATGAGAATATAGATGTCTACTAAGCGCATAGTCAACATGAATTGTTCTGTGAATACCAAATTGAACGACATTCCCTTTGGGTGTGGTCTAACTTTGGATTGTATAGGAAAAGATTTTGAATTAGGAGCCTGCAAAATTATCAAATATTCACTCATATGCAACAGAACCATCAAAACATAAAATCTTCACAATAGTCATGTAGGATACTGGGTAGCCAATAAATAGATCATATTTATAGAGGGCCTGTCTAATGCTGTGGGCAGAAATCCAGGTTCCAGTGTTAGGATGCTTGTTGGTGCAACACATCGTTGGAATAACAATATATGTTTTGCACTGTGAGGCCCCTGCGTATCGTTTCATCTTTAAAAGGTCCAATTATTGCAGTTGGAAGATCATTCACAAGTAATGTTTGAACTACAATTTCTTTAAGAAAGAGCAGTCAACCTATAATTCTTAAGTCCTGTTTAGTTTAGCAAGGAAGTGTCCTTTCCACATGAAAAATGCTCAAGGCTTCCACATGTGAGCAGTAAACAAGTTTTGGGGCAGTAAAAAAAGTTAATACAATTTTTTTTTATTGTGCTCTTATGTCCTTTTATCATTTAAGGATGGCATTTCTGACCATTCTTTCAGATGCGATTACGATTCCTAACAATATCCTCGACCTTCCTATGAAGTTTGCATGTAGAGTTCAGGGACACTCTTTAAGTAAAATTCATTTACAAACACAATATAGGAAATGCATTTGTGAAAAAAAATGCTTAGTAGATTCTAACAAATTTTTTTAATGTGTATATATATATGTTACCAGCAAAGTATGAAATGCTGGCATTGTATAGAATGCCTAGACATTCTATACAATGCCGGACGTTTTTAGGCAAAGTTTGAAATATGAGATTCATTACATACTTTGCCTAGGCATTGTATAGAATGCCTAAAGATATTTAGGCACAGTATGAAAAAAGGTCATGATAAGGATATTATATCAATGACTTACATTCCTAAAAGTACAAATGTTATTCTGACAAAATAATGAGACTGCCATTAGAAAAAATTATTGTTAAATAGTGATTTCGCATATACTTGTATTAAAAGTTTTGTACTCAATACCTTTTTTTAAAAATAATTTTCTGCTTTTTCTGGCTAGTTTCACGTAAGTGGATGTACAGTTCAATATCATAACGTGTAACATTTTTGTATTTGGTTGAAAGTTCTTTCAAAATTTTATCACACCCCCAGAATCTGGAATTTAATTTTGCTCTTGGCAAATTAAATTCCTACAACAAGTTCACATCATCAAACTGGGTGTCAAAATTACCTGTGGCAATTGGCATCGCCTACATGGTGCCGCACTAAAAAGGGATACCATCCCTTGGGTAATGTACTATTTCTGAAAATGGTAAAAATACCAATCTTCAGCCCCATTTGGGGGGGGGGGAATCCGTGACGTAATACTGTATAGCAGTTCTTCCCAACAGTTTTCTCTTCCGGACCAGTCAACATTTGATAACTTTAAGGCGGCTCGCTGAGGGTGGGACGTTGATTATTTATATTTTAAATTGTTTTGATTTTATAGTTTAATTGTATTTAAATATGCCTTCAGAGTAAAATTCAGTTGCACCAAAAAATAATTATAAAATGATTTTACATAAAATATAAAGTGATTTCCATGGAAAGTCACCAAACATGAGAAAAATACACCCCAGTAAATATAATGGAAATAATTTAATGCTCCTTGAGTGGCCTGATACCCTTTGATCCACGGACCAAGGATCGGGGACCACTGTTTTATGGTTCTGACACCTTCTTTAACAGTTTAAATTTTTATTTTCCACAAACATCACATCATAGCTATTCAGCAACCAATAGTCCCTGGGTTCCTTCTTAGTAGTCATTTTAGCACTTTTTATATCAGTTATTCACTTCTAGTAAGTAATTTCAGTTAAGAAAAAACCTTTTTTATTTTATTTTGGAGAATCAACTCGAATTTTGGGCAACTAGCCGTTGAATAGTTGTTTCACGTCTATGGACCATGGGTCGGCAACCCTTTTAGCTGTTGCGTGTCAAACCAATCTGCCAATATGATTCAGTGAACCACACAATAGAAAATTTTTGAAACAATTCAAAAATTTACAAATTTGTTGAGTAGTGCAAAGTGCAACTGAGATTTGTACCACGTGACACATGTGACATAGGTTGCCAACCCCTGCTACAAACCATGGCTCCTTCTCCAACACTATAGCCTGCTCCTCCATTTTCAGGTAGCACAGAAAAAAACCAATTTTTGGTTGAACAAGTTTAAGTAAAATTAAGTATTTTGACATTTCCGAACAAACAGCAATGTACAACTAACAGATTCTGAGTCTGAGACACGCGTTAAAAGTTTTATGTCTTGCCAATTGACAATATTCGAAATGAATCTGAGATGTATTTCATACTTTGCAAGTTTCTCATAAGGCATTCTATAGAATGCCTAGGCAATGTGTGAAATAGGAATCATTTCATACATTGCCGGCTAGATTTAGGCATTGTATAGAATGCCGTATTTCATACTTTGCCGGTATAACATATATATATATACACACACATTCATATATGGTTAAAAAAATACTTAATCATCGTAAATAACTAAAGACTGAATTATTGTTGTACCAAATTATTCTATCTTTTTCATTCTGCTTAATATATTACTGAACAGTTAAAGAAAATTATAGCAGATAAAAAATAAAGAATTGATATTTTTAATTACTTACAAAATAATATAAAAATATTACTCATCAACTAAATTAAACACCTACAGTCTGAATAATGACTTGATATGCTGCAGTAACATATCACTAAAAAATGTGATTAGTAATTTATATAAAAGTAGATCCTAATAAAAAATAATGATAATAAAGGGAATAGTGTGTGAGCTAAGTCATAATATTAAAAATAATTCTGACAGAATAATAAAATTTTGGCTTTAAATGATTTTCAATTTTTATGAATGAAACAAAACGTTAAATATCAAAAGTAAAAAAAATGTATTCTGTTATTAAGTATTTACTGTAAAATCATGGCTTATTCTAGCGTAAAAATCAAAATAAGGAATTAGTTACAACAAATAACCAGAGATGAATAAAATACACATGAATGCATAGAAATAAAAAAAATGTGTAAAACATAAAATATTGAAATATTTATAGTTGATCTTCAGAAATCACTAAATATTTTAGTTAAAAATAAAAAATAAAAAAAGCTTGGCTATGCACATTTTTTAAAAATGATACTTTAAATTCCAAATAATTTCATTACTTGAAATACTTGGCCAAAAAACCCTTTTCCTAAGAGTTTTCCTTGGACTAGATCTGAGGCACGAAATATGCGATGATTTTTCGGTTCAACACGAAAAGATTTTGTACGACTCAAGTCATAGGAATTTTTGTTAGAAGCTGATGGATCACTAAATCAGAGAAAATAAAAAGTTTTAGATAGATATAATTTTATAAATGAAAATTAAAATTTAAGTCTCAAAACATTTTTTTAAAAAAGTACTCAGTTGTGAAATTTTATGAAAGTAAATATAAAAAGAAAAGTTAAGACTTTTAAAAGACAAAAATTAAAAAAGTTAAAAAGGAAAAGGAAGGAGGAGAGTAGTTATATGAATCAAATTTTAAAAAACTGATTCATATTTGGCTACATCAAAGATGAAAATTCTAAATGAAGATTTCATGTTAGGAATGATTTCCCGTATTGTGACATTATATAATTTACTAAACATTACACATAATTTATAACTAAGATAAAAAGTTACTTTTGAATACTTTTTATTATTCTTTGTTACCAAATACAATCTAACATGAAGTTATAGGATACTAAAAAATGTTAAGTACCAAACACATAGATAAAGCAAAATAGAAACATGCATTAGTATAGAAAAACAGTAAAGAAAAGTAATTAAAAAAATAGTCTTTATGATTCACATACAATCGACAATAACAGGGAAAAAAATTGTAAAAAAATTCATAAGATAATAGCAATTTATTATAATCTGTCCATTTATTTCAATTATCGTATTTACTCGAATCTAAGATGCACTCCCCCTCCCCTCAATATTAAAGCTACTGAAAATCAGATATAGCTTAGAATTGAATGGAAAAAAAAGTGTCGGATGGGGCAATTACAGATTCCAAACTATTTTTCATTTTCCACAGTGACTTGTTGAGAATTTGGGGTGAGGCTTAGATTTGAGTAAATATGGTAATTTCAATATATGCTTGCACAATTAGGATTCCTATGTCTCTTAAAAGCGTATTTCACAAAATTTTTAAATGGGATTCCTCAATGTAGAATAGCTTGTAATCACTAACTTATATGCAGTCATATGAATAACATTTTAGGGGAAGGTAAAATATTAATGAAATTAACAAATATATCAACATTAGCCTCCACATCAATTGATTTTGTAAATAAACTGATTTTGAACAAATAACATTAAACCATAAAAATACATGATAATTACAGCAAATTAATTTTTTTTGTAGCCAAAAAGTTTTTAAAAACCTCCCAGTTATTTTTTTATACTGTGTACAAAGAGCAAAATACACATTTCAGTAAATGTGACATATGACTTTCCATAATTTCATTTACATACTTGCTGAATAACTCATTGCATGAATAAATGGGAGGATTACCATACAATAAAGCATTACATAAGAGCAACTAGCAATTAAAACATGCGTACAAAAATTCTACAAAGTATTATTGTTTTTTAGAGTAATTATAACAGAGAGACAAAATTTAAATACATTATTTACCATGCTAAAAAACGTGGCAAAGAAGATGACCTTTCTTTACTTCCTTTTCCACGTTTCAGTTGACGCGACCTACCATCTCTCTTTTTATACAATCGTTCTTTAGATACTTGCTGATGAGATAATGGAATGGCTTGGTATTTAGGTGTTACATTAGGGTCATGCTCAATAGTCAGTTGTAAAGGCTTGTTAGCAGTTTTAATGAGTTCTTCAATCTAAAGGGAGGCAGAAAAAAACTTAGTGCTTTTTACTTAAGATGGAACTTGGTTCATTTCTTCAGGAAGTAATCTTGTTTAAAATGGATTAATTTTTTACAAATGATCCTATACTAAACACAAATGTTTTAATAACTTAAAACAATGGATGAACATAAATATTAAGATAAAAAATTAGTAACTGACGAAAACATGCAATATTAAATCCGCATTTATTTTCAGACACATAATTTCACAGCAAATGTACTTAGAAACATTTCATTGAATATACTTTTCAAATACTACTTTAGTTGCAATAAATCTTAAGATACTAGTTTTATGTTCATAAATAAATTCAAGATTTTTGTTTACATAATTAATTTATTAAAATATTTTACTATGCAATTTTTCTTAAGTAATGTTTCGAAACAATTCTAAAGCAAATTAATAGTATTTAAATACTAATTGTTAAAATGAGAAAAATGAAATGTTCCATATTTAAATAACATTAAGAAAATATTCACTAGCATACACATATTTTGTTTTTAAGAATTGTTCTTTAGTGCTAGACATAGATTTAAAAGTAATTGTAACTAACATTTTATTTCCCCAAAAATATTTATTTTCTCATTTTTATTGTACAAGCAATTTCATTTTTAAATGTCAATCTACATGTGCACAGTGCAAATATCTTGTAATTTTTTGAACAATATATCCATTTTTTCCCACATATATTAATTTATTTTACATGACATTACATAAAAATTACTTAAAATACATCCGTACTAAACCTTAATATATTTAAAAAATTAAGATATTACAGTATGCATTAGAGCAGAGGTGGGTAATTATTTTGGATTGAGGGCCACATTGTGGAAATGGAGGATAACAGAGGGCTGCACCTTACAAAAATGATTGCATTCATCAGTTAACTATGCGTCTCAGAAAAGGTATAAATTGTACCATAAAATCAATAAATATAAGTTAAATAAAATAGTGACAGTCTTATTCAATTTTTTTACTGTGCTAATTCATATCATCTATAGCTGCACATACAAGCACATTTAATTTTAGAATCAGTTTAAGGAGACAAATGTATCCTATCACACTTTTCTACAAATTTTGAAATCAGGAACACTTGTTGAAATTCTCATCATGCCCTGCAAGTTAATGAAGTTAATATCAATTCAAGGGAGATTTTCTGATTGTCTAGACCAGGGGTGGCCAACCTTTTTGGGACGCGTGCCACAATCTGATAAAAAAAAATTATGTGTGCCACTTTCAACTTTTCTACCAAACTAAAAAATATACAAAAGTGAAAAAATGTTACTTATAGGCTTATTATGGGTTATTTACACCAAAAACTTACTTTTAAATGAAAGTTCTATACAGTGAAAATGTAAAAAGAAAATGGTATAACAAATAAAACAAAAGTAGAAACTTATATTTTATTGTTCATAAATTTTTACAGGATCAGTCAGTTAGCTAAGGTACAAAATAAAAACAAGCAGCTTGAAACATTTAATTTTAAATGATTACTGAGCAGTCTCTTAATGTGGCTTTTGAATCTGTAGTTTTTTTTCTAAATCATCTATATTTGGATTAGTTTGTGAAGATGCTAACAAAATTAGGTGTTTTAGGTGCATATCAGTTAATTTTGAGCGATATTTTGATTTAATTACGTTCATAACAGAAAACATTTCTTCACAAACATATGTTGATCTAAACCTACAACAATATCTGACCGCTAAATCATGTAAATTTGGAAAATTACTTGGAGGCACACATTTCCAAAATTCGATGTAATTCGGATAATTTGCGGTTAAAATAATTTTTTTTTATTTGCTTTTCAGAGTAATATGGTGCTGTAGGTCAATAATTTCAATTTGTACCAGAGGTGGGTAACAATTAATGTCTTGAAGAGAAATCGAAAAAGGATTAGTGAAAAGTTCAGTATTTTTTTTATCATCTTTAAAATCCTCAAACCTGGCATTGAAAGAATCCTGAAAAATGGATATTAAATTTTTAAATCTATCATAGTTCGGAACATTACTAACTTTGGCAGATAATTCCTGCATGAATGGGAAATGAGTTAATTTTTTCTCCAAAATCCAGACAAAAAAGCAAAAGTTTGTTCACAAAAGAATATATATGACCAACTAGGGTAGGAAAAATACAATTTTTTCCCTATAATCTTAAATTTAAATTGTTTAAATGTTCCATTATATCGGTAAGAAAAGCTAAATCCCACAGCCAATTTTCACTCCTGAGGAGCAAGCATTCACTGGGCAGTTCATAGTTTTCTTCCAGATATTCTAAAACACATTCCCTCAAACTCCAAAATCTCGCAAGTGAACTTCCTTTGGAAAGCCAGCGCAAATTACAATGCTGGAGTAACTCGCCATTTTCTTCTGTTTCTTCAGGAAAAAGTGTACGAAATCTTAGTCGATTCAGAGCACGAGCTCATATTTTGTTGATACAGCGCACCACAGGGTCAACAACGAAAGACAAGTTTAAGTCCTTGGCACAAAGAGCTTCTTGATGAATAATACAATGATACTTGAAAACTTTTCTTCCCAAATAATTTTCAAGCAATGCAACAAAACCTTTTATTCTGTCAACCATGCAAGGCACTCCATCTGTGCTAACACTGTCTAATTCTGTCCATTCTACTTTGTTAATTTCAATCACATTTTCAAGTTCCTTAAAAATGTCCTCACCTGTAGTTAAAACTAGTTGGCACAAATCAAGAAGTTCTTCCATGGTATCAAAATTTTCGTTCGTATAACGCACAAAGATGCTTAATTACGCATTGTCAGTGATATCACAGCTTTCATCCAAAGTTAATGAAAAATATTTGCAATTTTTAAGTCCAGGAACAATTTGTGTTCCAACATCCGGGCCCATGTCATCAAAACGACGCATGATGGTATTTCTAGACAAAGCTATTTTATCAACCATATTTTTGACATTTAGATCACCGACATTATGGGCGAAAATTAAAAGGCCACTTTATATGATCTCCTCTCCATCAGAATATGGTTTTTTCTTGCGGGCTAACAACAAAGAAAGTTCATAAGAAGCCTTCACCATGGTTTTCATTTCATCATTTCTTTTCTGGAACAAAGATTGTTTGCCGGTAAAGACTTCTTTTTTTTTTATTGATAAATTCTGTTCGCAAATTTGATCCAACAGGATATTTACTGTTGAAATCGCTAAGCAGTTGTTTGAAATGACGGTCCAAGTTAAATTTTTTTGAAACTGCTATACAAATTCCACATATCAAACAAACAGGCTTGGAAGCACTTTGATGTGTAAACAAGTAGTGTTCTTCCCAGACAATTTTAAAAATCACATGCTGCAATATCCTTTTCATAATTTCTTTTCTATGTGGAAGAACATATAACATATTGAAAATAAAAAAAATTTAAGCTATGCTCCAACGCTAAAATCTAAAAAGAATTTTAGAAAAGTAAAAAAGTTTAACGTGTGTCTTACTGAAAAGAGTTTAAAAGAGAGAGTCTGACAGCTAGAAACAATTTGCCGATGTTACGCTAGAAATTATCTAGGCTCCGAATCCAGCATCCTGATTAGTCATGGAAGCAAGTTCTCTCTCCATCTGCTTTACAAAGCGGCTACTTTGTGCAGATAAAATTACTTCTACCGTATCAACAACTGCGCTCCTAATATATTGAAGAATTACTTCTTGACATTACAGAAATCGTAAATAGCCAACATCTCCGGAAAAACCTTTTTATCTGACATCATGCTGACAGCCAATAGCTATAAACTTCAGTCCTGCACAGGGAAGCTGAAATTTGAATGGAAATCTGAGATGTTAAAAATTAACTGCCCCCGAGAGAGGGTGACTTTTTGGGCAGTTTCGACCGTCCGAGAGAGAGAATTTATTTGTTTTTAGTCTCACGTTACTCAACACTTTTCTCGGAATGTTACAAAGCAGTAGAATTGTAAGTTTTGGAGCATGATCTCATTTTTAAAGTTTTTCTGAAGAAAAGAGAAATCTTGCTTAGCGCCCTTAAAATCTCGCACTGAAAATTTCTGTTTCTTACATATTCTCTTCATGACAATTTTTTTTATTGTAATTCAATTAATTCAGTAATATTTTCATAATATTTTTGTAATTTTTCAAAAAGCCTTCGCGTGCCACAGTTATGACACCCGTGTGCCACAATGTAGCATGTGTGCTGCGGGTTGGCAAAAAAAAAACCCCCTCTCCATGGGTTACATGTGACATGTAAGCCACTATTTGCCCATCCCTGCATTAAAGGAATCAGAATGTCAAGCAAAAGCTTTTCCAGATTGAATCATTTTAATATTAGGGGATGACAACATTAAGATTAAGAGTAAAAGTTACAGATTAATTTATATAATCTCAAAAATACATGTTGACTGTATAAGAAATATGTTTTTATATTACTTCAAATAAAAAATAGAATATGTATTTTTTTTTTAACCTTTAAACCTGGTTTACTCTTTTTACATATATATTAAACTAGCTGACCCGGCCACGCGTTGCTGTGGCTTTGTTTTAATACGTTAGTTCAATAATATTCTAAGCTATTCAATGCAGTCAAATTAATCTTCGTTTATAATTTTGGAAAGTTGAAATAAAGTATAAAACAAATTATTTTAATTTTGCATTTCATTCAACTCCTATTTGAGTGTAGTATAATGCATGAATTACTAACGAAGTCGTTAAGTAACAACATATGAAGATTTAATTTTATAAATGCGATAAATAACGTTAATTCCTTGCAATTTTTAAAATTATTTTTATCATTTTAAAGTATAACAAATAATAATTTTATGCAACTAATCGCTAATCGGTGCACAATATTTTTCGGTAACCCGTATTTTGCTAACTCAAATAGATTCAACGGTTTCCGCACACGTGAGCATGTAACATCTAGTTGCCCATTCGAGAAACATGGATTTTCTAATTCCAAGTATCAAATGGATATTGTTCGGTTTCAGATTCATTTATGATCATCTCGAAAGCCAAACCAATCAGAATTGCAGCCTTTTGAATGGTATTAGAGATTCTTACGGTATCAGAGGAATATGTGGCAACAGATTCCGTAGTAGCATAACCGAATTTTCGTTCAAATTTTACAGTCAAAATGTTTGCTTCAAGAAGTTTCCGGTATAATTTTTTGATGATCAAACCTGCACCATTGCATTATATAGGTGAATTTAAGTTACGCAGAACCAGGGAACCAACCGAAGATTATGTGGTGACATTTCTGATATATCTAGAGAATTCAAAAACTCGGTTGGAAAACTTACGGTTTTATTTTCATCAACAATAGTGTCGATTGGTTTAAAAAACGTTGGATCAACTGGCAACAACCCTGTGTCTGAAAGTTTATTCCATCACAATATCAGGATTTTTTCTGATTAAGTAACAGGATTACAGAGGCAATAATTATCAAGATAATTATACAGTATATCCGGAAAGACTTTCAATCAGTTCCTTTTTGCCTAAAGAACATTACAGAAAGCATCTGGTTATTTCATGCATTATGTATTGGGATGAAGTTCTACTTCACCTTTTCCGATATTCAGTAGATGGTTAGGAAATATTTGCTTAGATTGATCATCTTGCAAATGTACTCGCGTGTTTATCGTCAGTCGAAGTGTTTCCACGTTTCGCCATCAAAACGATTGTTTTAAACAGGCGTTAATCTCGTGAGCAAAAGTAGAGCGTGTAATGGCTGGAAAAACCTGTTGTAATTCACCAGACAGTAATACAACAGCAACACCGAATATTCTCTTGTTGCCATTTAAATCTTGCAAAGCTCTATGCAATGCTTTGAGTGAATGTTTATGGTTCATGGTACACTTATCAATGATCATGACTGAATTCATTTGCAATGCTGTAGCCAATCCACTCTTTTTTCAATGGTACACATTACATCTTGTATTTTATGAATGTCCATTGGCAGCTAAAGCAGAATGTGCAGTTTTTTCACCATCTAACATAGTGACAACAATGCCCGAAGATGCAATTTCCTATTGCAATCATATTTTCGCACGGCTTCACGTGAAAGTTTAGTTGCTACAGGGAATGAAAATCCGGAGATGGAACTCAAACACTAAGCCATTTGACCTCATTCCAGAAATATCCAGAAAATTTACGGAAGCTTGTGAAATCCGTATCCAGATTCACGTTCTCACCCAGAGAAGTACTCGGTGCCCACTTTCGACGCCCTTGCTCCTGTAAGTTCAGTCTCAGAAGGGGGACATTACGGTCGGTCGGCATTATCCGGAAAAGTTACGGGAGTTTCTAAAATCCAATTGCACATTATTATTGTTTCATATACAGAAAAACACCAGGAAAGCATTTCCCTCTCCTCAAGAATTTTAAAGCAAGCCTTTTCCACAGTTCGTGCAAAATACTTTAGTCTGGCATTATTTGACGTAGATATGAGATTATATTGAATTGGATTGAGAATATTCGGATTGGCAGTTCCAAAATATAATCAAGATCCTCTTTTTGTGTCTCTACGTCGGCAAGTGGCCGTGGTAGCCAAGTGGTCAAGGCATGGGATCATGGCTAGCGTGTCATGAGTTCGAGCCCAGCACCACTGAAAACCCGCCGTGTAGGGGAACGATTCACGTTAAATCTGTCGAGAGCTCAAACGTCCCTCCCGTTGGTGTGGTGTGGTAGTTAGAAGAGGGGGTACCAGCTCAGGTGTCGTCCATGTCACTTGACCATGGTTCAAAATTATGCAGTCAGTCGCCAAAAGCCCTCGTGTAGCTGAAAAGTGCGACGTTAATATTCACTCACTTTACGACGGCAAGATAGGCTGGCACTGCTGTCCGAGAGTATTCCAATCCCCCGTCATTATCTGGCAAAAATACAGGAACTTCTATATTTCGATTTCAGACTCGCTTAAACCATCTCAAATTACACCAGGTATACACTTTTCCCACGGCAAGACTTTAAGGGTGAGCTCCTGCCCCGGTTTGCGTAAAAGACTGTCATCCTGAATTATCCGGCAAAGTTACTGTTATTTCTCAGATTGAATATCAGATTCGGATTACTCGTTTTGAAATACACCAGGGACAAAGTTTTCATGATCCAAGGCTTTTAAGATCAAGGCTTTTGGTTTGCAAAATCTGCTTCCACAGACACATGAGCAATGCCACATTTTGCGATTATTCCCTTACAGGAATCTGGCAACGTTTCCCCTGGATTCTTCACATTTCCGGCAATAAAAAAATTATGGCGTGATTAATTGAAATAAAAACCATCCTATGTTTTAAGTTGGACGAAATGACACACAGTATGCAAAATTATATTATGATCAGTTGAGTAGTTTCGAAGTCCATTGCGGACAAACACTGTGGCACGTATATTTTATATATAAAGATAAGACAATATTGAATATATCAATGGTGCCTGAACTTGCCTGTTTAATACAACACATAAAGCTGAAATATTTTGGTATTCTCAAAGAAAGGTACAAATTTTATATCTTTTCTTATTTGCTCAACACATTTAGTAATAAAAACTTTAATATGAATTTTGATAAATGCTCGTGACATGCACCAATGATTATTCATGTAAACAGTTTTATTACTATTCATATAACTTCGTTTATTAAAAGTAAATTTGCAATTATGTTGTTTCCTTTAAATAAGCAAACACTGATGCAAAAATAACAAATAATAATCTGGTTTCCAACCTACAACAATATTATATTTTTTTATAACAATGTAATACTACAAATATATGATCATTATATACTATTTATGACTTGAAATTTAAATCCAAATTTTTTTTAAATTTACAAATTATAAACAAGTTTCTACATTAGCATCTTAAAAATTACTCACTTCATCCAACGCCTGATTTTTAACAGGAACTCCATTCACTTCCAGAATACGATCTCCAACATGAATGGACATAAGATCTGGATTCATATCGATGCTAATAAAGTAAAAAAAAAATCATAAAAGGAAAAGCTTTGATAAAGAAGTCTCCTCTTCCAAAAAGTAATTTAAATATCAAAAGATAAAAATAAAATGTTTTTACATAAAATATTTATATGTTTAATATAATGTAAAAAAATAAACCATCTTAGAGTAGTAAAAAAAATTATAAAATATCAGTTTCATATTACAATCATGCGCAAAAAAAAAATCAAAGTATCAAAATTTAATCACATACTTTTTATTTTTATTTTCCCATTATAATATAATGCAACTCCATTATTTTATTTTAAAAACACACATATATATAAGGATTAAATTAACTACAGGAATTGCTTCTGATAATATTTAGCTTCTGACCGAACACATAATATATGGCTAAATTGAGAACTGGGAAAACTTGCAAGATTGGGCATCAGGTTAGACAATAATTGGAAGGATTTATGCCTTCCATTTCATCCCATACAATCATTTTTACTCCACTTATTGTTTATTAACATCGAAACAAGCAACTTGAACAAGAAACAAGAGGGCTATGCCTACCATTTCTGATCTTGTATGAAATTTCCACTAACATTGTTCTTAGAAACTCTCCATATAACATTTTTAGACTGCATTTCATGAATTTGGTTGGGTCCTAATTTAATGCATCCCTTGGCCAGAAATTTTTTCATTCTTAAAAATGGGACTTCACTAAACTGGCAACTATTACTTTCAGTTCTTTTATTGAATATACAATAGCAATTCCCCCATTTCATTTTTTATATTCAAGTGGAAACTAATTGATATAAACATCAGTAGGTTGTTGAAAATTATTCTAACTTAGGATTAATAATTCATTTTCTTTTTTAATGTAATTAAAGAAAGACCTTTTTGAATAAGGTACATGAAAGAAGGTTAGATTGTTCATAGAGTAAATTGAAAAACTGAAAGGCAAGAGAAAATATGTATGATGTAAGCAAGAAAATTTATGTGGTCATCATTGAATAGATTTTTCAAAAACCACACTCTATTATAACAAAAATAGCAAAAGGATTTCATTAATGTACTGAATAAACCTCTTATATGAAAGAAGAAGAAAATACACATATTAGTAAGGGTGTAAAGAAAAGGTAAAAGGTCTGCAATTAAAAGGCAAAAAATTTCAGTAAAATGAACACTTTTCTGTTAATTTCAGTTGTCAACAATTATTAAATTCCTCCATAGAATTAATTATAACAAAATTCATAAGTATTATTTTAATGAAATTAATCATTTACAAAAGGCTACTTAATAAACTGCTCTAGTCAGTGACATTGTCTTTCTAATATATAGCAAAACATTTAGTTATAATTTTAAAAAAAGTTCTGAATTTATAAAATATACTTTTCATATCCTTTTTGGAGTTATTTTTAAAACCTTTGCCAAAGAATGCATAAAAACAGGATTTTACCTTTGGTTTGGATTCCAAAATTGAATATGGAATCCAAGACTTTTGTTCTAATTTTTCATTTGGACCCCCAAATTATTTTGTATTTTGGAGCATTCAATTTTGAGGTATTTCTTGTATATATAATTATATTTTTAAGCAAGTATTAAACAAGTTCATTCAATTTTTTTTTTTTTTTTATATAAATATGCTGGGATTTTTCTATAAGTTAATTTGAATGTTTGACATTTTGATATATGTTTTTAACTATATTTTATCTTTTTTGAAAGCATTTAAACAAATTTAAAAGCATGCCTATTTCAAACTTATACATTCAAATTATTAAATTTATCAACATTAAAATATGACTATATGCACATTAAAATAAGAAACACATAGAAGTTATTAGAATCAGTGATGAGACGAAAAAATTTTTTAGGATAAAATGCTTCAAAATATTTCACAATTAAAAAAAATTACTCATAATTTATTAATAATTTTTATTTATTTTCCACAAATTATGATAATACAACAAAAAATACAATTGAATATTTTTATACTTATTGCTACTATTACTACTTTTGCTTTTTAAATAAACATACAAGTATATGAACTTTTTATGCATAGTATTAATATTTTAAAATTATACATAATACTGTAAAACATATATGTTCTTGAATATAATAATTTAAAAAATTCAAATCAAAGCAAAACTTACTCGACAACATGTACTCCTAATCGAACCCCACTGATTGTTGAGCATTTTGGATTATTCACAGAAAGCTTGATTTTCCTTTCACATCCTTTTTCATTGACTGGTATTTCAACAAGCTGGATGCTGTGAGGCTTCCGATTAAATTGTTCTGCAATGGGCTGCATGTGACGTTTGTAACAGCCACCACTACAAACATTTATAATTATAATATAAAATCTGTTATTAATATTGTTACAAATTTTGTATAATTAATGCTTAACTTCATCTTAAAACAGTGTAAATAGTTTGTATCTGGATATTTAATATATTAATATTACTTTCTGTTGTATTTACTTTAAGATGAAAATTGTTATATTTGTAAGCAATGCCACCCTTTACGTTATAATGGCATTTCACTGGAAAGTTAGTGAAATACTGGCAATACAGCTAAGTTGGTCAATATTTTGCCAAATAAGCATCATTTTTGGTGACCACATGGAGGCTTCTGGAAATCACTGGAGAAATCTATTAACATCACAATCTATGACGTAAACAGATTTTTTAAGAAAGCTCTGGAAGGTAGCCATACAGACTATAAATAGCGGTCAGTCACCAAAAGCAAGTCAGTAATTCTTCAGCTGTCGAAAAATTCACTCACAAGCAGTTGCTTGCAGATAATCTTTAACATTATGTCTTGTATTTTTGGACACTGATAGTTGTGTCCAAGTGCTGTAGAAGGTGTGAAAACCTTCTGGGACATTGTGCAGATTTTACGGCTGTATCCTGTATATTTTAAGGATTGTTTTTCGACAATTAATTCCATAAACTCTTAAAGAATAATTTTGTTCTTTGGGACTAATGGCATAAAATCCGTGAACCTTAATCTACATAATAATATTTTTACAATGTTTTTTTTTGTATCATGTGTAATTGTTTAATGAAACATTACATAAGCAATTTCTTAAAAAAAGTTTGAAATACCTTTTTTTTTATCATTCTGTTTATAAAACTTACATAATATTATAAGGAAGTAATCTAATTTTTTTAAGAAATGCTAATTCTCACAAAAAGTTTTATGAAAGACACTCAAGACCATTCCTTAATTTATTTATTCATAGGTGAATGATAAAATTATGCAGTTTTAAAAAATAATATACAGATTGTTTATTAAAAAGTAGTACTAAAATAATAGAAACATATCGATAACGAATTTGAAATACATTTGCAACAATAATTTTAATACTGAAGCTTGCATTCAACCGATTCCTAACAATTGCATGCATAAAATAACATTTTACACTTTTATTTTACTTTTGAATGACATAAATTTCAGTACATTTCAAAATTTACATTATTATAATGTATGTAAAAAATTGAATTTAAAGATTTCTTTTGTTTTTACCAGAATAATTTTGATCTTTCAACCAAAACATAAGAATCTCCATCCCCAATAAATCCACCACAGTTTGTACATTTGAAACATTCAGGATGAAATTTATGGTCGCCAGCAACCTACAATAATAAATCAAATAATAATAAAATTGATCTACATACTTCTTTGGCATATAATTATTGCAAAATAAAAGGGTACATATCTAAAATTACAGAGTTAATCGTTTTCTAATTTATGAATACTTAAATCAGTTTTTATTTTAAATTGAATTGCATGTAATTTTAAATGACAATTTCAAATGAGTAAATTTAATAAAATATCACAAATATGATATTTTTTGTTATATACTTTTATCATTACAAAGCCCTTTATGTTCATAAATACTTTTTATTGATTAATTGAAAGTTTTAAATTTTAAATATCATTCAAACTTTCCAGAATCTTGATTGAAATAATATAAATTCTGCAGACACTAAAAATGTACATTTAATTATTTTTTACAATTTTTTTTACATTTATTTTTTTGGCTTGATTTTACCTAGACATATTCACCTGATATTTTTTAATACATTTTAAAGCTGTTTTTTACCATGAATTGTAGACTATGTCCTGATTGACTAGTAGATTCATCAAGTACAGACTCCAATAGTTTCATCTTCAGCTTTTCATTTTAGTATTCTAAATATTTCCTTTATTGCATTAGCAATATCAGTGACAGAATTTATTACCCTCTACTGCCATTTAAATAAATTTATAAGTTCATTAAGAACAACATTAGAGCTCCAAAATATGAATTCTGATTATAACAGACAAAATTATAAAATGAAATAAATTCATTTAAACAGTACTAGCATACTAATCTGCTGATCATTTTTGCTAAATGCCAAATCATACA
The DNA here is from genome assembly GCA_019973975.1 of Trichonephila clavata. Lineage (NCBI taxonomy): Eukaryota > Metazoa > Arthropoda > Arachnida > Araneae > Nephilidae > Trichonephila > Trichonephila clavata. The sequence goes on along the minus strand of BMAO01014405.1, from coordinate 234,747 downwards.
TTAGCCAAAAATGAAAAAATATTCTGGCACATGCTCAAGCACAATTACCTTTGTTATAAGCAGGGCTAATTTTTCATAATCTTCACCAATTCACTGGTCAATTGGTTAGTACGTGAATACCATTTTGATGCAGACTTCTCAAAAAACACATTTTTTTTACATAAAATTCTCCTAGTATTGACCATCAAGATTTGTCATAAATTTTCTTTTTTAAACTCAAAAGAATTATATTCTAACTTAAGAAAATACATTTTAAAATAATCTCCATTTTCACACCTCAATAATTATAGAGTAAAAATTAAAAAGTTGCCAATGTCTATGCATGCCACATGAGTGTTAATTACAATAAATAACATGTATACAAAGAGAAATACATGATGATTACAGCAGAATGAAAACTATTTTGAATAAAAATTGTAATAAATCAACTATTGATAAGGAGATCATTACAGTAAAAATACAATTTTAAAATAGCTAATTCAATGCATAAAAATTGACTGTTGGTGAAAGTGGTGTAAATTTTATAAAATTAAAAATAAATTCATGAAATAACTCACCATAACTGGGCCTGTAATGATAGCATTACAATCTTGGCAGGACTCTCCATAATTTGTACAGTAGTCATCTTTGCAGAACAACAAACCATCTTTTTCAAAATACCAGTTGGAAAGAAGAATATCACAAACAGAACATCTGTAGGCAGATAAACTCTTATAATCAATATATAGAACAAAATGTATTTTAAATTAACACAAAACTATACTAGAAAAACCATAATCAAGTTTCACAAACAGGAAGGGAGAAAAATAATAATTTGAAGGTAAACGCTTCACAAATTAAATTTTGGAACTAGTTTGATATCACAGGGCACGGCGCCAAACGCCGTTTGGCACGATAAAGAATCACGCCAAGCAGCGCATGCTGTTGGAATGAAATTCAAGATGGCGGCCTAGCGGTAAGATTCGTTATACATTAAAAGTGATAATAAATAGCAACTAAAAACTACTGAAAGCTTGCTATGTTCCAAAAACTTCAAATTTCTTCAACGAATTTCATCGAACAAGAAACGAAAAAAAAAAACATTTTTAAAGAGTAAAATAAATTGAAAATAAACGCTTTATAGAAATAATTAAAAATATAACACTCATTCTTTTAAAAAAAATATCCTAGTTCTCACCAATGATATTAGAAAATATCCATATTCGAAAATAGCATTAAGTAAAACAGAAGACTGAAATATATTTTGATTCGGGATTGCAATGAAAATGGTTAAATTGTAAAATAAATCGAAATAAAATTGTCTGAATTTAATAGGATTACCGCAGGAACAGAACCAATAAAAATTATTTCTATAATGCGTTATCTTTATGGGCAACCACATCACCAGATGATAAAAATATCAAGGTAACCATATTGTAATGTTATCGCCCATCTTGGCGAACATAAACAACAACTTGGCGCGATGCCCTGTGATATCAAACTAGCAGGTTTTATTAATTATATAGCTTCATTGAAAACAAAATACAAACTATCAATCATATTTGTCCATTTTAATATTTACACAATTGTAGGAGAAGGAATAAGTAAATGAAAATGCGAGAACTTTTTAAAAAGTACTTGATTTTTTTTAAGAAAAATAATTCTAATTAATTATCTAAATACACACATACAAGAAATAAACAACTTTTGCTAATTTTTTTTTTTTTGTGATAATTTCTTGATGACCTTTAAAGCAATCCTTCATTGTTATATGTTGCAAAATTATTTTATGAGTAATATCTGTCACTTAATGCTGTCTGTCACATGGAACTTAATGATGACTCTCGCTTTTTAACAACAACTTCAATTTAGTGTAAAAAAAGATTTAGACAAATGTCAGCAGCTTCATGCAGTAAGAACCTCTCCTAGTGAGAAACAGTACAGCAATTGAATCCTCTACAAACAACTCAAAACAAACAATATGTTGCCATCGCACAAATGATAAATACAGTTGATGGCATAGGTAAAAGGCACAAAAATAGAACTTTATTATGCAGAAAATACATATAAAATATATTGTAAATAATAATAATTGAATAGAAATTAAGTATAGTATATAAATGAACTTACATAGCACATTAATAATAAATTACAACTTGAATAATAATGAAAATGCAGAATAATAATAAAAATACAATTCCATCCAAACAAATGCTATTCCATATCTTATTTGATTTCAGAAATAAGAAAAAAATTATACAAACCAAACAATACAAATGATAAGCACAATGTGTCTGCTTACCAAACATTATCTAAAATATGACTAATGATAACCAACTACCAAACTTAGAATGTCTTAGATAACCGTTAAGGTGTGTAAAAAATTAATAGAAAAAACATTAATTGAATGATTAAAAATTGTAGTATATTCAATAAAATGATTTCGTAATAATTTGGTTATTATCAGTTATAGACCAAGGGTTGGTGACTGCTTTTCTAAAGTGATGACAACGTGAATATTTGTCATATTATAGCTGAGACACATTCACTACAAACCCAATGATGGAACAAAATTTGGTGTGTATTCAATGTATTATTGTATGTTTGACTTCATGGTCCCTATAAATGGTAAGCATCATATGTTTGAATAAACAAAACTATCAACTGTCATTTCAAGATCAAAAGGCAATTCAAGTAATACAGCATGTTAAACATTTTTTATAGCACATTATTTTTTCATGATAAATATTCATGATGCATTTTAGAGAATTATGACAACAAAAGAGCAAATGATATTAATATTAAGTTTGATTTTTCATATTGATTTACAGAACTGTGTTGCTTTTAATAATATAGTAATGATTTTTATTCTTATAACTCTGAGTAATTTCAGGATCAATAATTAATACATAAAACTTTCTTTTTCTGGAATACAGAAAGATATCAGTATTCAATTAAAACTGATTCCCTCTTAATTTGCTTCCATTGAAAATTACTAATTGCTACAGTACAATCATTAATCCTAGATCAATTCGGACATAACCATTAAAAACACATTTTTTAAGTTTATTTAGAGACATACATAAACAAATATTCAACACTAAAAGAAAATTTTTTTATAAGTATCTTTCCTTTACGTCTCAAAAAGCCAAGTTTTTTAAATATCTGTTCACAATTACTTATATTAACAGGAAACAAACATCTGTGTATTTTTTTATTCACAAATATATGATTTCAAAAGTAAAATGTAAAAATATGAGAATCATTTTACATCTTGATTTCAATTGAATTCTTTTGAAGGATAATTTTTTTAAACATACAAGTAACAAAAAATGTGTTTGTATTATATTGAAATAACTTCTATCATTAACAAACTCCTAGATGTTTTTACCAACCTTTGTTGCATTCTTTGATTTATTAAAATAATTGAATGCCCCCATGAAAATGTTTCTCACCTACCAACACAAATCATTAAATTTTATTCATGAAATTTTTTGAAGATGATCAAATGTTATTTAAGGAGCTATTTAACTTCTTTAAATACCGTAAAGCATAAATAATATGCTTTTCTCAATGTTTACTATCTTACAGCTGATTAATCGAATAACAATTTCATATGCAACACAGACCAGTTTAGTGATAAAACAGTAGGAATATAATGACAATTAAGGAAAACTAAACGTGAATAAAAATGAAAGTCGTACACACCTGAAGCAGTCAATATGCCACTCCTTGCTTAAAGCTTCCAAAAATTCATCATCGTCAATGATATTCAGACATCCAGCACACACACTTGAAGTTTCGTCTGCAAAATATGGAAAATAAAATTCCTCTAGTAAAGTTTTGGAGTAAAAAATAAACCTATTAAAGTAACACAACATCAGATTATTGAATAAATAAAATATTACCTGAAGGAGAAGGCGAACTATCCCCCATATCTTCATCCCTAAGCGTTATTGCATTACTGCAACCTCCAAATTCACAACGATAAAGCTTTGCAAATAAATAAATCAACATACAAAACATTGCCAAACTTTATTTTCTGAATATCTTATTTTAGTGGCCTAATTCATAGCTGAAATTTCATCAAAAATTTTGATAAAATAAAAGATAATTTTGGTTTATTTTTTAACGTTTAGAACCTGCAGTTACATATTTCTAAAAAAATTTTAAATAAGTTTTTTATTATTGGCTTACAGCTCATTCTGGGCTAATGATCACATTTTAAGAATTTGCACTATCTGATTCTTTTGTGTGCATTGATTATTTAAATGAAACGAAAAAATATACTTTAAGCATAACTTCTTCACTTATAAGTATAAGAAAAATTGAAAATCTATTAAAGTAGTGAAGATTTTTCAAAATGTGCTAAGATTGGAGAATTGAGCGAGTTATATTCAAATGTGGAGTTTCCTTTAAATCTTATCCACACCATAAGCAGTGAGTGGTGAAAATGTAGCCATTTACAGACATTTGCGCCAGGTTCAGACATAATCTAACGAAAGTTGGAATATCACAAATTGCAAATAGAAACTTTTGTGACTGTAAGTATTACTTCTATTCACAACCGGGGCATCTGAAACCCAGTTGATGAAAGTACGATTTCAGCTATCACTAATCCAAAAAAATATTGTGTAATTTGATTTTTGGAAAGGAAACCCATTCCAAAAAACTTCAGAGGTAAAAAGAAGGAGATTCTCAGACATTCACAAGAACAGTCTTGTTCATAACTATGGACATTGTCCACACACAAGTGCACCTGGGACGAATTTCTTTATCAATTGCAGAATTTAAGATCCTCTAGAAATAAGAACTGATATCCCGTGCACTGGAACATGATCACTTTTAAAGTAATAACAAACTTGACACCGATCGTGTAACAAAAGGAAAGTATCGGAGGTTTGTGTGTGAACTCGGTACCTTCCTATTCGTAAGCGCGTAACTTACCACTAGACAAAAGTGATCACTCCTGCCCGAAGGCTGTTACTGGCTTATTTAGATTCTGCCACAGTACTCCGCCACCAGTGAGTCGGTGGATAGGCGAACGAACGAGATATTTGTTGTTATGGCGAGTTGCTGCTATTGCGTCAAGTGAGTCTGACGACTTTGCTGCGCCGAGTGAGTTTTGACGACTTTGCTTGCTCTTCTTGCAGGTAGATGGCGCCATGACACATCAGAAGATTTTGCTTTTTTCTTTTCAGCCGAGGTCACCAATATCGGTGGTTTGAACTCGGTACCTTCCGTTTCGTAAGCGCGTAACTTACCACTAGACAAAAGTGATCACTCCTGTCCGGAGGCTATTACTGGCTTATTTAGATTCTGCCACAGAAAGCAACTATGATATTACTTTCCAAGTGTCGGAGTGATTTTTCAATTCCTATATACTTTAGCTCACTCTCTCATACATATTTATATATGTATCTTGTCAAATGTACTTTCTGTTCTTCCACAATCAAGTTCAAATCATTTTTTTTAAAAACTTGTAGTGGAGGGCACTTGATGTGCAGATTTTTCAAATATTAATTCATTAATTACAGGTTTTCGACGCCAACTTAGATTCGTTTCCATTGTTGTAACAATGTAATTGTCAAAACAATGACAAAAGTTGGCATAGAAAACCGATTTTTCAGCCAAATTGGGTGAGCATTGTTTCAACAAAGCAGGCAAATCACGCTCTTTTTTCAATTCCTACTATTAGTTCACACTCTCTCCCTATATATATATATTTACTAAAATATACATATATATATCGTTCAAATTTTCAATCGTAATAAAATACTTTCTATTCATCCATTCAAAGTAGGAATTGTGTGTGTTGTGTGACTTAATTTTATATATATATATATATATATATATATATATATTACTTATTAAATCGCTCTATGAAGCAACACGACTATCGAGAGATAAACAATTCTTGTAAAGTATTTCCACTTTTGTCTACACCAGGGGTCGCCAAAGTGGTCTATATAGACCCCTAGGGGTCTATTTAACAACAGTATGGGGTCTATTTGACCCAAGGGGTCGAATGGGGGTCTATTGGGACTCGAAGGAAAAACAGTTCTTAATACGCAAATCCCACATATCTAATTGCGTGCGTAAAAATTTAAAATATTTTTATAATTGACTTAATATTTTATTCTTTATAGAAAATAAAATAATAAATCAGAAAACAATCTGCCCCTTTTTCCTTATGGGTTTTCGTATGTATACCGTGACGTCACAATTTGACCTTGTGACCAGTTTGTAATTTGCACGACTCATAGTATGTAGCCAGAAGAGCGATTGAGGCTTATCCGTGTCTCTGGCTGGCGAACCCATCAACCAATTACGAGCCTTTGGCGCAGACTTGGCGAGCGACGACACTGCCGTTAGCTTTCTATGCATTAAGCGCGAAGGGAATCTTCAGTACTCCGTTCTCTTTCTTCTTATGTGTGTGGTTTTAGTTCTTTTAGTTTTTTTCTTTTTTATACGGCAGTTACGCATCGTGTCGTTGGTTCGCCCTTTGTCTCCATCGAAAACCATACGAGCCTTACATATGAGTCAGATGCATATGTGTGCTTGTCCAATTCTACACTGGATGCTACAAACGCAAATATCATATGCATTTTCAGCTATCTTTGTGAACTGTGAACAGTATTAAATGCTTGTAGTGTCATTATTACTACTATTATATCTACCATTGGATAATTAGTTATTGTTTCTATAAAACTATTCGTTTAGTTTTGATATCAATTTCAATTATTGTAACTTGTGAAAAGGTAAGCTTTAATAATGTGGATTAGTATAATATACCAACTTAATTTTAACTTATTTACAGAACTCTAATTTAAAAATGATAGCTTCAGTATCTAAAAAGAAATGTCGGTATTATTCATTGGATTACTTAAAATTTGGATTTATTTGTTCACCGACAAATGAAACTATTTCTATGTGTCTTATATGCGAAAAAACTTTTGGAAATGAATACATGAAACCGTCAAAAATGAAAGATCATCTTGAAAGGCTTCATTCAGATAAAAAAGATGAAGAATTAGAATTTTTCAAAAAACTCAAAGAAAAATTCGCATGTCGACCAACTCTAAAAAGTTTTATGAAACAGTCTACTGAAATTGAAAATGAAGGAGGATTAATTGCTTCGTACAAGATTTCGCTTAATATAGCAAAGAGGGGAAAACTCCACACAATCACAGAAGAAATTGTAGTACCTGCAATTAAAGACGTCATTGAGAATGTGATGAAAAAAGACTCTACTAATGTTTTAAAGTCTTTGTCATTAAGTGCAAATTCTGTAAAACGGCGTATTGACGAAATGGCCGAAGAAATAGAAAACACAGTAGTTTCGGAGCTAATAAATTGCAAGCTCTTTATACAACTTGATGAATCTGTTTTTGGCGTTTGTGCTATTCTTATGGCGTATGTTAGATATTTCAGTAAAATTAAAGGAGAAGTCATTGATGAATTTTTATTTGCTAAATATCTTGAAACCGATGGGAAGGGAGTGACAATTTTTAGATGTTTACAAGAATATTTAAATAAATATGACATTCCGCTTGAAAATATAATAGCAGTAGCCACAGATGGCGCACCTTCTATGGTAGGGCGCTACCGAGGTTTTGCCACATGCCTCAAAGAAAAGGTGCCCGGTATTCGTACCATTCATTGTGTGTTGCATAGACACAACTTAGTAGCAAAATATCTGAGTTCAGAGTTACATGAAGCTTTACAGTTTTGTATTAAATCTATTAATCAAATTAAAGCTCAACCTCTTAAATCAAGATTATTTGCCAAACTTTGTTAGGAAAACAATGAGTTATTTAACCAATTACTTCTACACTCCGAGATTAGATGGTTGTCTAGAGGTGTATGCTTGCAACGGCTCGTCAATTTATTTGACTCCACGACAGAATTTCTGAACGAAATAAATCCTGTTCTAAGCAATGAACTCCAAAACAATAAGAACCATATTTTTTATTTAGCAGACTTATTTGGAAAATTTAATGACGTTCAAACAAAACTGTAAGGAAAAGATGTAACAATTATCCAAGCTCGGACAATACTGTTAGGCTTCCAAATAAAATTAAATTTATTTAAATATTCATTGCTACGTAAGGATTATAAGTATTTTTCAAATCTGCAACAATTAAAAATAAAAGAAGACTTGGAAATATATACAAATCATCTTCAAAAATTAAGCGACGATTTTAAACTGCGCTTTGTTGATTTGGAAAACATCGACAACCCTGATTGGATTATTGCGCCATTTTCGGCGCAAATTGATAATGTCGACATCAACATACAAGATGAGCTTACTGAACTATTGTCCGATCTTGAAGCAAAAACGCTTATTAAAAATTTGACAATACATAAATTTAGGACTAATATAAATATAAAGCAAAAATATGTGAAGCTTTACGAAATGGCTCAGCCATTTATGCTGGTGTTTCCCAGTTCGTATATGGTTGAAGCCGGTTTCAGTCATGTTAATTCAATTTTAACTAAAAACAGAAATAAATTAAATGTGGAGCTTCGAGGGGATTTACGGTTAAAATTGACTAATTTCGAACCCAATACAGCGAACCTTGCCAAGAAACACCAGGCACACTCATCTCATTAAGAAGTAAAAAATCTGTAGCTACTTTACTTACTGTTTCTGATTTATTAAATATTTAGACTAATATATAGTTTTATTTTAACTACCTGAAAATTACAATTGTAGGGGTCTATGGAGATTTCGAAAAATTATATAGGGGGTGATGATCAAAAAAGTTTGGCGACCCCTGGTCTACACGAATATATAAATGACGAATTTTACTATTTTCATGGAAAATGCAACTCATTGAAGGTTTTGTTACTTTGGATGATGCACTCAATTATTTTTCAACTTGTTGACAATTATTTATTAATTATTGGTCGACTTTCACACATTAAATGTTTATATATAAAAGAACGATATAGGTAATTTTTCTAAATGCAGCGATAAAGGTAATAAGATCTGAAGGTGAGATAAAGGTAGTTTCTCTCTTAATATGTTACGTTCTCAATTTCTTTTTATTAGAAATTTATATAAAAGGGAATAACACAAAAATGCAACACAAATAAGTTATCTTTGAAAATAGCATTTATTTTACATCGTTAATATATAAATCAGGTTCAGCAATATCATGCATTACTAAAATTAAAAATGCGTGAACATTTTCTTCTTAAAATTTTGTAATCAGTTCTGGATTCAAATGTTATTTATCAAATTACAAGGGGATATAATTGAATTTGATTATAACTAAAAACAATCGAGATGTAAACTTCATTTTTATTCATTATTCTTCAAACTTCTCCACATTAGTGTTACTCATGGATTGCAGTTGACTTTTCGAAGGCCTTCATTGTAGAACCTCGGCAGATTGCGTCGAAAACTGTTGTAGCCCCTCTTAAATGATGTCATTTATGTTTCAAATCTCCAGCCCCCACGTCTTTTTAGTTCCAGGAATAAGAAAAAGTAACTGTGTGTGTGAGAAAACCAAGGAAATTGAAACCATTAATGATCACGTAGCGTCATTTCTCGATCAGAACTTCAGTAGTGTGCACTAATGATTGTCTGATCTTCCACCGGATAATCTGTTAAGATAACGGCAGTCCCCTACCCCATAAAAACAGACAAGGCTGTCACTGCGTACTTCTGCACTACAGCATTCTAGGGGGGGGGGATATGTATTAACTTTGCCTCCACTCCTTACCCATCTATTTGGACCATATTGATCCAAAATTCATCAATATTTACAAAGCACAAAAAATCTTTTTCGTCTAACTCCAAAAAATTTACGAATAACATCTCTCGCGCGTGCGAGTTTTCACCGAAAGGAATTAGTAAAATCGTGGAACCCAGAGTGATGACACTTTTGACAGGTGCAGCTCATATGAATAATTTTTGCACTCGCTGTCGTAACTAAGATTCATCTCATTCATGATCCTTTGGTCTAATAAGTTAAATGTTTCCATTTTCTTCACTGTGGTAGCATCGCCCGTGAGGGAAATCTTGCCCCAGTTCGAAACATTCTTTAGGAACCTCAATTATATCATCTAACGTCTAGCTATAATTTCATCCTTGTATTTACCGAAAAATGTTACCTTTCAAATGAATGAGCTTTATCACACTGTGCGTACCTCTATCTTCATAATGGGGGGTTACATCAAATTAACCAAACAAATCAATATTTATAGCTGGAACTTACAGCAAATGTGTATAAACAACTAATAAATAATTATAGAATAACAACAACCTCTCGAGATTTTTAAACCTAAAAGATACACATATTTTCGAATGTTATATAAAATTCCTTTAAAAACTTGCATTTTTCTAAGAATTATCATTGCATTTATGATACCTAACTAAAAAAAAGTTTCATATTTCCTTAAACGATTTTCGAACTAAATTAAAAAAACAACAACCAAGACTTGAAAATCTTTGTCCCTATTTCAAGTTAGTTTCCTCCCAGAGGCTATAAACTGTAGTAAATATTTTTTTTTAAGAGATAGTATCATAGTCAAATTTAAGCTTAAATTATATCATAAGTTGCAATTCTGCTTAAAAAAATAGTGTTAGAGCATTATACAATAAATCAACCATGTACCGATACTATTCAGGCAACATGAACTTATGGAAAACGTGGAATATATATAGGCAATAATGTAATTACCCTACATGAAAAGGTTTTTCTTATGGAAATTGTCTCACACATCCTATTCCCCTCAAGGACTATTAGGCAATCAGAAGGGGATATATGTTGAAAAAATATTTAAACCTGATTCCTAAAATTCTCTTGATACTTGTATGAAACTTCAAAAATTAAAATTTAACTTAAGACTGCAAAATACCACTGTAGGCAGAACATCACTGCGGATACTGCATCTATTCTCATTTAGATTCACAGCTCAGTATTCGTTAGGCTCTCCTTTTTCTAATTAATGACAAATAGCTTCCGAGGTCCACCAAAACATATATATTCTCCCCTCCCCCTACATGTTTATCTTAACAGAATTTGAATTTTTTACAAAACCACATTCCTTTCAGGGTTCTAATACGGTTCATTTGTTCAAGAGCATCCAATATTCCATACACAATTAAAATTTAAAACCCAATCCTTTTACTAAGAAACCAAGACTATCGTTGGACATTAAGAATGAAGTTTTTACTTTTGAACATATTTTGAAGAACCCATAATAAATTAATTATACTAAAAAGAAATATAAATTTCTTTCCTATCAATCTAAATTAAAATGCAATGATCACATTTTCATTACAAATATTAATTTTAAAAGCAACAAAAATCCTGTTTGGCATTTCTTCATAAAAAAATATCAAATACATTTTTTTTACGATTTGCCCCGAAAATTAAAAATATAGTATGAATTCTGTGAAAAAAACTTAGCATCTAATAATAATAATTAATAGGTAATCTAATAATGAAAACTGAAATAGGATGCATAAAAACTTCAAATATCACCCATAATAAAATTGGACATTGAGTCTATAATTTTGAAATCACATTTTCCAACTGGGGAATGGATTAGTAAAAACTTAAATGAAATCATTTTTCTTATAAACCTGCACACTTCATATTAATAATTCTATAACAGTATAAAATAAAGTTAATAATCAAGATTTCTAGCAGTTATTTTGAAATCTAACTCACATTTATAAATAACAAAATGTTTTTTAAAAAAAATAAAAACAGCCTTATTTTGAAAAAAAAAAAGTTATGTATACATATGGCAAAACAACAAAACATTAAGTAATATTGAATAAGACTTGAGAGAAATTAAGAAAATATGAAAGATATATTTTTACTACACTGATTAAATTGAAATTTCTCTTTTAACTGAATAATAGATGATTTCTTCGCATCATATCCAAAACTGCAATATGAATTGATAATAAATTTAAAGTATAGCATTGCTTCTCTACATATATGTAATTCAACAAACAATTTCTCAAAAATAAATCCTTTTGAATAACATTGCAAGCTTCACTTATAATTCACCTAAATGAGTTGGGTTTTGCATTATAGAAGAATATGAACAGAAAATCAGTCAAAAGTCTTATAATCTAAAAGTTAAATTCTGTGTTTTTACTTGTTGCATTTCCAGAAGTATAAGAATAATAAAAAGAAAATGAATAAAACTCTTGTTAATTTTGATAAAACGCAAATATTGTTAAAATTGTGATAACATTTGGCAAAATTTTAATCAGTAATGTATAGTATAGCAATAGTTAAGAATTTCAATTGGCACATTTGATTTCAAATACAGTGGTATCAGAAAAAAAATTTACTTTTAATAAAGGGAAGAATAGAATATATACACTTATGATACATGATAAATCTATTAATTGAAACCATTAGTAACTTAATGTAGGTAATTTTTTTTCTCTGCTTATAGTCATGTTTCATTTTATTAATTTAAAAATACTGCAGAAATTGGTTGATACAGAAATAGAAAATTAAAAATATATTGTTATACAAGGTTAAGTCCAATTTGAATTAACATCCTTCCAGTAATGCACACAAGAACTTAAGTGGGACAGGGAGCAGTTAAGGGTTGAAAATGTACCATTCTCGTATCATACCAATATGCCGCCAAATGTATTCTTTTGTTGATTGTTGGGGAAAAAAAAATTATGAATAACAAACTTATTTAAATCTTGCATACCATATACATAAGATTATAATCAATTTTAAAAAAAATTAAAGACAATGGGGAGGGAGGGCAGACCCATTGACCTCCCTTGTGTGTGTCACTGCATCCTTCTAGAACAATATGATTATTGGCAACATAATCTATAACTTTGAACTGTTAGTGAAGAGGCAACAGTCGACTTTCTCTCAAAATATCAGATGAATATTTGGAATACAAATTGTATCAAATGTCCAACAACTTTTGTTAAACTGCATGGATGGTATTAAATGGCTTAGCCACACAGAAAGTAAGGAATCAAGATGCAAGTTTAATTATTTTAGTAAATAAAACACTTAAATTTAAAGTAAAAATTTGCTTAACTGTTAGAAATATACCTAATTGTAATGTTTTTATTATCATTGTAGTAATAATTTAATGCATCAAGCAAATACAATTTTATAAGTGAATGAATTGATATATTTAAAAATAAAAATTTATTAATATATTATATAAAAAATAATTACACATAAAGCATCTCCTTTAAAACATCTATTAATGAAACCTCTCTTAGACATAATTTATTCTGATATTAAGCATTCTTGATATAAGAGCTGAGACCAATTTTTTTTACAAAATTGTTTTGAAATACTTAAAATTTGTACACAACAGGAGTAAAAACCCTCCATACTGTATAAAAAATAACCAGGACAATACATATATAAGAAAGATATAATATAATCAAGTAGACTTAACTAAAACACTGATACAAATAAATCATTAACAAGCAATTTAATAAATCACAGTAATAAATTCTGAGAATTTCATGATACAAACATTTCTTTTATTAAGTAATTTACAAGAAATACTTTTTCAGTAAAAAAAAAACTACTTAATTCATAACTTTAAATAAAATTCAAGTAAACAGAAATAAACTTAACAGTTCTTGAATATTCTTATAAATGAAAACTTTTTAGTTTCTTCACAGTCATTTCCTCCATGATTTTTTTGACCCTAGCTTTAAAATTGTATTTTTAAAGTTTATCTATCATTAATAAAATAATTTATCCACTAAAAACAAAATTAACTGAAAATACACATGTCCATTAGAAATAATGATTTTCAAAATGAATCAACACAGTCAACTCTAAAACTTTAACTATAGAGTATATATAAATTAATTTTTTAAAAAGTTAATGTTTTTATATATCATGAATGTCATATTACTCTTTAATAGCTTCTACCAAAAAGTGTAAAATTTTTTGGCTTTTTTGAGCAACTAGGATTAATACATTTTGTATCAGATTGAATTTGTGCAGGTTGTTTGAAAGGAATGCACAAACTTTTTGCACCCATAGATGGTGCTCCTGGCTCAAGCATCTCATCTGCAGTTTTGGCACTTTCTTTCTTAATTTGCTCTTCACATTCAATTTCACCACAGTAAGGAGCCATAATAATGAATTTCTGATCAAGCTTGCTACAGAATTCAGACCAATTGTAAGATACTGCAAGATGCTCATCCATTGCTTTCTTAGCCTTTTCAAACATACTATTGTGAATATGATCCAAAAGCACAGAAATTGAATTTGGAGCCGAGTCAATTCCCATTGTAATTTTTTCACCTGTATCCCGTCTCACAGCAACAAATGTATTTTTCTTCATATCTTTAGGGCCCAGTTCAATTCTGAGTGGCACACCTTTAAGTTCCCAATAGTTGAATTTCCAACCAGGAGAGTAGTTATCACGATAGTCACCCTTTACGGAAATTCCTGCTTTCTTCAAAGTAGATTCAAACTCGCTACATTTCACTAAAAGGGCATCTTTTTCAGATTCTTTCATGGAAGCTGTGATTCCACATGGAACAATTACAACTTGGTGGGCAGCTACACGAGGTGGAAGCACTAGTCCAGTGTTGTCTGCATGGACCATGACCATGGCTCCAATCGTACGAGTACTCAGACCCCAAGAATTTTGGTATACAAATTGTTTTTCATTTGTTTCTGGATCTTCGTAAACTATTTCAAACATTTTTGAAAAATTCTGTCCCAAATGATGAGAAGTAGCACCCTGCAGTCCACGACCACTAGCTGGGACATATAATTCAGTAGTAGTTGTAAAATCAGCACCAGCAAATTTTTCTTTCTCTGTTTTTCTGCCTCGAATAACTGGGATGGCTAGTAGATTTTCATATACTTGAGAATATAACTCTAAAATGGTGTAGACTTCATTTTCTGCTTCTTCTTTCACAGCAAAAGCAGTATGACCCTCTTGCCACAGAAATTCCCTGGTTCTGATAAATGGTTGTGGGTTTCTGAACTCCCACCGAACAACACTGCACCATTGATTAAGTCGTAGAGGTAGATCTCGATGAGAACGAATCCATTTTGCATATGATGGATACATTACTGTTTCACTGGTTGGTCTAATGGCAATTGGCTTTTCTAGATCTGAAGATCCAGATTTGGTGACCCAGGCAACTTCTGGAGCAAAATCAGCAATATGTGTTTTCTCTTTCTCTAAAGCACTTGAAGATACAAACATTGGGAAGTAGCAATTAGTTACACCAAGTTCTTTAATTGCAGCATCAAAAAATTTCTGGATAGCTTCCCAAACACTGAATGCCCACGGACGTAGGATATAACATCCACTAACATCATAGTATTCAATCATTTCACCTTTGGTCAAAACTTGGGAATACCATTCAGCAAGATTTTCTTCTTTTTTTACTTCTAAACCAAGTCTAGTCACCTTTTTAACACTACTTTCAGGATTTTCTGAGGCAGCTTTAACAGGTTTTTGAACCGGTTTATTTTTTGAAGCTTGTTTCTTTTGGGCTTCATCAGCAGGTTTATTTCCAGGGTTACAGGTAGTTTCCTTTGTTTGGTTATCAGGTTTCCAGTCTTTTCCTGAAATACTTTTGTATTCATCTTTCAACTTTAAAAGTTTCTTTACATTGTCATCAATTACGCTTTTATCGGCTTTTTCAGATTTCAACTTTCGAATAAAATCTCCCAAATTTTTAATCTGAAGATCAAGGTCACCAGCCTGCACAGTTTCTAGTTTTAAATTTGATTCAGATTGATCACTACAATGAACTGCAGCAACTGCTAAGTTTATATCTGGTTTCCAATCCATTCCAACAGAACTTTTAAACTCTGCTTTTAATTTCAACAATTTCTGTACTTCTACATCAATTAAACTTTTCTCCGACTTCATTGATTTTAATTTTCTTACAACATCTCCTTGAGTTCTGATTTGTTGGTCTAAGTTTGATGCAGGATTATCCTCAACACTTTTCATTTCTGATACTTTATTTTTAGAAGACTGTAATTGCATATCTGGTTTATATTCCAATCCTGTCATATTTTTGAATTCCCCTTTTAATTTTAACAACAGTTGAACGTTTTCATCTATTACTTTTTTATCAGCTTTGTCAGATTTCAATTTCCTGACAAGATCGCCTTGCGCTTTTATTTTGTTAAAAAGACTAGAAACATCATCACTATTATGTGGATTTCCTTCTTTTTTAACAGCTTTCTCCTGAAATATTTCATTTACTTTAATATTAGGAGTCCAGTCAATTCCAGTACATTTCTTAAATTCTGCTTTTAAGTTTTGTAACAATTTGACATTGCTGTCAATTAGACTTTTTTCTGTCTTGTCACCTTTTAATTTTCTGACAAGATTTCCTTGATCTTTAATTTTGTTGTCCAGATTCATAGCAGCTTCATACAAATTCTGGGATCCAGAATCAACTGCATCACCTTTGGGTGAGCAAATATTTTTATTTTCATCTTGAGGAGATCTTTCAAAATCTTTTCCTTTAGAATTTGATATTTTTTCTTTAAGGCTTTCATGTTCAAAAGCAGTTTTTACTGCATTGGGTAGGCCACTTATGTCTTTGGAGCCATCTGGAATATAGAAAAGAACAACTGGACTTGCACAGCTAGTGTACCTCATTGTTGAAGAATCATAAGGTTCATCACAGATGAAAAAACCTTTCCTCTGGATTTGAATAATGTCACCTTTTTGAAGAGAGGCAAGATCAGCATCTCCTTTCATATGAACTACTACTTTTGTATTGCTATTTAAGAATTTTTTAAAGTCATCGTCTTTTCCAAGAACGGGTTTTGAAATAAGATGATCATAATAAACACACATGCATGGTGTTAAGGGAGAGTCTGCTGAATCCACTACCCAAGTAACTTTTAAGGTTTTCTTAAAATCTTTATTATCAAGATTTAATTTTGCTTTCACACACTCAATATTACCATTTACTTTTTTAGAAATTTCAGTGATGAGTAGATTACCCCAATTGATGAATGTTACATTTTCTCCTACCTTCATAGCTTTAGCATCAAAATCATCTACTAATAACTTGGGTCCCACAAGGATTTTCTTCATTCCAAGTTCAGGATTTTTTGGGTGTTTGGCAACTTCAAGTACTTGCTGAATAGCTCCTTCAACTATCACTGGTACTGCATTATCATGTTCAACAGCATTATATCTTGGAGAAATTGGATCAATTACCTTTTTATTGAATGCCCATATCTTATCCCATTCCATTACAACTACTGAACGTGATGACCCTTGAGCAACTATAAACTGCTTCAGACCTTCTACAGTCATTCCTCTTCTAAGAACTCCTCTCACAGTAGGCATTCGTGGATCTTCCCAACTATCCACAATACCTTCATTGACAAACCAAGTTAATTTTCTCTTTGAAAGAACAGTATTTGTCATATTCAATCTTGAATATTCATAAATATAAGGTTTTCTTAGTTTTAAAACATCTATTATCCAATAGAATTGTTGATCTCGATCATGATACTCTGTTGTCCTAAGAGCATGGGTAACACCCTCAATGCTATCAACTATCGGACAAGCAAAATCATAGGTAGGATATACTTTGTACTTGTTTCCTGTACGTGGATGTGGCATATCCTTACAACGATACAAAGTTGGATCTCTGAGGCAACCATTGTCAGAAGACATGTCTATTTTTGCTCTGACGCAGCACGTCTTACCATAATCTGTACCTTTCTTCATTTCCTCCCACATCTTCCAATTCTTTTCTATGCTGTTACTTCTATTTTTGGATTCTATTCTTTGCTCACGTTCATTTTTCATAGTTTCGGGATCTGTGTCATCAACATAAGCAACCCCAGCTTTTAAGATATCTTCACATTTTTGTTGTATCAAGTCAAAGTGATCAGATGTATAAGAGAAAATATCAGGTTGGACTTCAAGCATTGCAACATCTTCAAGAATAACTTTCTCAAAATCCTCCTTTTCTTTTTCTGGATTTGTATCATCAAATCGGAATACCAATTTGCCCTGAAAACTTCTTTGATAATGGGCATTAAGAAGAGCAGCTTTTGCATGACCAATATGTAAATATCCACTAGCTTCTGGAGGAAATCTGACAACCACTTTTCCCATCTCTGCACCAGGCAATTCCACAAATTTACCTTTATCTTCTGTTTTCAACTTGTTACTTGCATCCTTAGTCTCGGCATTTTCTTTCTTAGGAAACATTTCAGATACTACTTTAAAAGGTGTTTGGCTAGATAAATAATTATACCATCTCTTAACATTTTCAGCTAATAAGAATGAATATTGTTCAGTTCCATACAGCATTGACCATACACAAATATCTGCTAGAGTAAGTGCATCCCCCACAAGAAAGGTAACCATAGATAAAGTAGAATCCAACTTTTTCAAATTAGTTTTAAACTCTGAATCACTATACTTTCTGCTGCAGAATTCCAACCAATGATCGACTTCAGTTTTTTCTAATATGGTATTTCCATACAGAGAAGTTGCAGTTGTACGAGCTAAAAATCGGCAGATCGAATAAACAGAAGTGAAGTTTATGGGTGGTCCTTGTTTCGGAATAATCTCCAGATCAGTCGTTGGCCCCCATTCGATATTAATTGCTCCACTATCTTTAGTAAGTTCAGCCAATATAAGAATGGGTGCGGAAGACACCGATTTACAACAACTAATTTTGACGTTTTGTAGAGAATGCATATTGATTACGAAAACTTTCTAATACACTAGTATTAAGTTTCCGCTTCAAATTAATCGCTGAAATGCTTGTAGAGTAATGATAACTCTAGTAGCGATTCCAAATCGTGTTTTGAATCGGCTTGGAAAGAGAGAAATCAGACGTGTCCGGGTTGATTATAAATAGAAACAAATCACTCAGCTTAGGTGATTAATCGGAGATATCTGACGCAATAATGGTGTCGAATGTCAAAATATTTATTTCGCATTTTAATTTAACTTTAATAACATTTTCTATCAAAAATTTAACTTTAATGATTTTTAGTCTCAATTTTATTTGTATACGTAACATTTTCCCACAAAATAGCCTTATTCCATTTGGAAGCCCTACCCGTTTGGAAGTCGTCTAGGTACATAAATCTTTTACCTTGTATTAATTTTCTATTTTTTTTTTTTTAAAAAATAATGAATTAATGTAAATTTGAAAAAAATTTTCTTGTTTTCAAATTTTTAGAATTCTTCCGTTCTTTTTTCAGTTTTATACATTTTATGATATATTTTTTTCAAAATATATTTGGCCCTGTATAGCGGTCCAATGATATGCGGTTGTTATGCTGCAGCAGGCTAATTTCTCCTTCTTTTGTGAAGAGCTATTCTTTATATGAACAAAATATTCGACAGCATTGTGTACGCACCAGCCAGTGGGCTGTATCAGATGTACAAACATTTCTTTAGCCACCATTCACCTTGGATCTCTCTCTATAATCACAATGCCCATCTGAGAGCTGAATAGATATGGCTTTCATGCTCTACCACCACATCATTTAGAAGACGAACTATGGCAAACAATTAGTAGGGAAAAGAGAGACATCTCTCAGGATACTCAGGGGCGTATTTTTCATTTGGCTGTGTAGGCTGAGGTCTAAGGATTCCGAAAGGGGAAGAGAAAAGAAAAGAAGAAGGGGCCTCGCACCGGACTAATATCCACTCGTACTAAGAAACAGGAATACCAAAAATAGCTGCGATATTTACAAATAAAAAATAATAAATAAAAATCAGTAGACCTTCATAACATTGTTTCTGTAACCTGCACGTTGGCGTAGCTAGTCCTGAGTGGCCCCGTATCAAAATTCGTCCAGGGCTCTTTTTGGGGAGGGCCCTTAACATTTTACGATATTTTCTTGCACATTTTGGGACCCCTGGAGCTTGGAAGCCCCGTATCATTCATACGGCTGATAGGGCAATAGCTACGCCCCGGAACCTGTAACTTACTAAACTATCCCGCTTATTTCTCTATACTTATAAAATATTTTCCGATTGATATTAAATCTCCGTTATTATTGGGCTATTTAATTATTATTATATCGTTGTTGTCATGTGTTTCATCCTAGGATACAAACGGAAGACGAGAAATTGATGAACAGTAACAAACAATACAATCACAGAAGAATATAGACTTTATCACAAACGATAATCCCAGCACAGAACAGAAGGGGTACATGCTTTCTATTCGAGACGGGAATCCATTTCAGGCGAGGATACATCCATGCCCCATTCGGGATTCGAACCCGAGTTCACTCGATTACAAACCGAGTGTCATAACTAGTATACTGACTGGGAGGCAATAATTAATATATAAGCTCCTTATATTATATTAAGTTCCTTTATTCTCCGTTCTTAGGTTGGGACAGCGCCAGTAGGGGAGTGTCTGAGGCAAACTGTCAAAAAATGGAGGAATTTCCGAGATCTCTATGAAATCTAGGCATATGCTTACGAATTATACAGAATTTCTTCACTGCGCTATTTTAATAATTATTTAAGCATATCTTCCCGAATGTAATGGATGCTTTTTTTTTAAATATAAAAACGCAGGTGTGTTGCAGTTTAGAGAAAATGAATGAAACGAATGCATGACATTCCACAATTTATGCAATTCCAGATATGCTTCTGTTATGCTTGTAAAGCAAAATAATTGATAACCAACTTTAAAATGTTTTGACTTTAATCTTTTCGGTATTAACAAATTAAAAATAAAATGTTGCGTTGAAATGATTTTCATAACGATATCTGAGGGTATTTTTAAACCTACTCTATCCAGAGGACTCAAATATTTTGTCCCTTCGACATTTTCTGAATCGAAATTAAGTTTTTTTTATCTACTACAAACATACATTTGCAATCGGATCATACGAATTTTATACTATGCATGTACCCGCTATGTACATTAAAACTTGATACTCTACTACATAAATATCATCTGATTTATATATATATATATATATATATATATATATATATATATTTTAAATTCCCTAGGGATTGTCTTTTTCTGTTTGTTTCAACTGTTCATCTTTTGGGAAACAACAAAAAATAATAATATCTATATAAGCACACAAGAGGGAAGGTTGAGTATTACTCAAAACCCGGGGAAAACACCCCACCTTTGGTCACGTGATTTCTTCTTATAGGTGTGTATGTTGCGGACTATTCAATTTTGAACGACTTTGTCCAAACGCGATTTCCGACGAAGGACGAAAAGGCCGAATGAGCGTTACATTCCCGAGTGCGATGCGACATTCAAGTTCACTCTTCAGCAAAACGCACCTAAAGAAGTTATCACTTCAATAAAACCATAAACAGTATAGTTCATTCGTAATTATGAAGTAGCGAATAACGTCAAAAACAAAACGATAATTTTTGAAAAAATTAGGGAGGGGGGGGGAGAAAAGAAAGAAAAAGAAAACAGCTAGGACCCTTCTAGTTTTGTTTTTATAGTTCAAAAATGTCTTTTGAATCCATTTTATCTGCCAAAAAGGTATTATAAATAAAAATGTATTATATATGTATACAATTAAATTTAAAAAAAATTTTTACGATAATTTTTCTTTAAAAAATTTCTTTATGTAACCACAATTATAATCCTTATAAGACTTGTCGTATGTAAAAAAAAAGTATCCTTTTCAATTCTGCAATAAAAAAAGGGGATTATGTTAAAAAAAATCATGAGACGTGGTTTCTAATTTGTAAGATACCCAGTATGTTTCCCGCACGTAAAAACCTTTTTAACTAAAACTAAACATCTACAGGTTTGAAAGTGTTAAAAACTGCTGTTTTAATTTCTATTGAACTTATCCACTACTTGACGAATAAAAACAAAGTAAATGTTTGAGAATTAAAGCTGTTAAAATTGATAACGGTTTGTGTATTTTAATTTATAAATATAGCATAACTAAAGACAAATGCAAAAATGTCTGGAAGGAAATATTTAAGGGGCAATCAATAACGAAAAATAAAGAAATGTGGGATCACAGAGCTATCAAAGTGTCAAAAATTAATATTTTTTTTCCAATTCAAAGTTGTCGAAGTCGTTGAATTAATCAAATAAAGAACAGTTACGAAAGAGGTAAATGTAACCGATGTACGGAAGTATTTCAAGAGCATACCGAGGACTGCTGAAACTTTAACTGTAGAGGCGCTGCAGTCGCTTTGTTTTGCTTACATTCAATGTAATATGTATGCCGTCACAGTAATGCCAAAATGAAAGTTTTTCGCCTATGATTGATCGACGAACCCATTTTGACAGGTACGAGTTTTTTATTTATCCATTTAGAATTATCGAGAACGGACATTTGAACACTTGGGATGAAGAAATATTTGCAAATTGAACAAGGACAGTGGTGGTACGGAAACCCCACCTGAATGTCTTATCTAGAACACAGACAAGGACTTCATGGAAGAAAAATTTTTTCTGACATTGAAGATATGGATCTAAGAGTAAACTATAGCGATATAAGATTTTGACCAAAGTTGATTACTTCCGAATTTATCATTTTTACTTAAACCAGCCATCTATATTTTTTTTAAAAAAAACCAAAGAAGATGGATTCACATATTCAGAATCCAAGCAGTCTTATAAAGAACAAAGCCGATTTTTTAAAAACGGGTTTTTTTTTATAAATGCGGGGAAAATGGTGAGATCCAGTTGTACATAAAGAAGCAGCATTTTGCTTACCATGCAAAGTATTTCCCATTCAGGAACAATAAGCTTTGGCATCTGATGGTTGCAAGGATTTTAAGAGCATTAAAAGAATTGTTGTATCCAGGGTCGGACCGTGGCCTTTGGGGGCCCTGGGCTAACGATATCTGGAGGCCCCCTAAACAATAAAAAATTTTGCCTTTTTCATAAAAAATTATTGTGCGAAAAAATTTTAAATATACGAAACTTTAAGTTTTTTCCCCCAAACAATTTAAATACGTTATAAACAATAACAATTTACAAAAAAAATCTTTTCTACACTTTTATGCTGAATACTCTTTTATTTGCTCATCACATTTTAAGTCTTTGGTGAGAACAATACTAATAGAAAGAAGTGATAAAAAATTAAGTCTAGTATTTGTCATTGTTGTCCTATATTTGTTTTCTATGTAGAGCATTTTAGAGAACGCAAGCTCCGCTTCACAGCTAGTAACAGTAATCTTTAAAAATAATGGTATAAAATTTGGAAAAACCTCAACTAATTTCTTTTCAAAAATTAAATTGAATATATATCGCTACAAGTATAGGACTCCAGCTCAGTTTTAGATAAGTTTTTATTTGAACACTTTCATTTACTTAATATTGGTCTACATCATCTGAATAGTAATCACAAATAGCGCGTACACTCTCCAGGCTGACGTTCTCCTTACTTTGATCTTGCAAATCCATCAAAAATTAAAATTTTTTACTATATTCAGCATACACATATACTTGACTTCATCTATTTAAATCAAGGATTAGCTTATCTAACGCTACAATAATCGTGTCTCTTTTAAAATTTTCTGTCCCATACACAGCTTTTTCTGTGGATTTATCGGCAAATTTTGAAATAACCCGCTATATTTTGTTTCTACATTAGGACTTAATTTTTTTAGCTGCGTCTTGATACTCCTTTAGTTTTTAATCTGATTCACATGGCGTACATTGCTTATAAACATTTTTAAAGACATAATTAACTTAGTCCTTTCACAGATATCCAAACTCCAGGAATCTGTAATTTTTTGTTAACTGAATTAAATTTTTCTAAAATTTCTTCCCAAAATATAATTAAAATGCCAGTTTTCGAGTTCAGTTAATTTATTAAATAAATTTACTGCCTCTTTTTAAAATCAATTTTCTCATTTTCACTGTCACTAAATGTTTTAAGAATATTCATGATATTACAATAATTATCTTTTGAGGCTTCAACAGGATCATAGTGACAAGACCATATGGTCTGACTTAAACTTTTAAAGGTAAATTTCAGTTTAATTTCCCGATTTAGAAGTTTCTACCTATAGGTCGAAGTAGAAAAGCAAACATATATTTGTTGCTATAAACCAAAGAAGTTAACGATTTCAGTTGCAATCTTAACTGATTCTGCACAACTAGATTAAGAGAATGTGCAGCACACACGGCACATAATTAGAGAATTTATTTATTTTTTCTTTCTTTTAGAAGAGCTTGCACACCATTATATGGACCGGACATATTGGCAGCGTTGTCAAAAGACTGTCTCCTACAATTATCCTACAGCAGTCCATTTGTTTCGAAAAATTCTGGTAGGTAATTAAATATAAACCTGTGTGACTAATAATCTTAATTAAAGAGACATCTTTCGTATATTTTCCCCCAAAAACAATATCGTAGTATAATAGCAAATTAGTCATTGTGGGACAAATCTGCTGTTGAATCCATCACTATTGAATAGTATTTTGTGTGTCATTGTTATTTATTTGAGTTATAATTGCTTAAGAATTTGCTTGCCCATGATCTCAATAATTTGCTCATATATTGTTTTTGATAAGTACGATATCAACGATTTTGGTTGTAATTATCGCTGTGCAATATGTTCACGAATGAATGAGTCGAACTCTGCTAGCAGTTTCAGGGTACACATAAAATTACCATATTATGAGGAGAACCAAAAACTTCCTCGGTACCTGTAAATCAGCGATACTAAACCAGTGGCCCATCGGACCATTCTGAGTGGCCCGGTCTAGGTCCGTTGAAATAACAAATTCAATTATTTAAAAATAATGTATTAAAAATTTTGCGAGAAATTCTATCAATCAAGCAATCAAATCTATCAAATTTCCTATCGATGTCGTGTTAGTACGAATTGTGAAATTTTTTTTCCTCTTTGTAATTGGAATGGTTAGTGATAACAAATAACCATGGAGTAGTGACCATTTTATAAGTGAAACTAATTTTTAACTAACCCTCCTATCTAAAAAATATTTGCAGTTTCAAGACGATTTGAATCTTGAATATTTTGTAGAAAAAAACAAATATGGATCAACAACTTGCTTGATTTGTCCTGAAAATGTTACATATAAAAAATATAACTTTGCTCGTCACTATACAACTAAACACAAATCTTTCAATGGCTCTTTTTCTTGAGGATCCATTTAAAGATGATATATATATATATATATAAATTGGTTAACTTAAAAAAAACCTTTGAAACCGCAATAAAATATTTTGTAGGTGGTTATGTCACAAAAATGCAGAGGTAACAAAAGCATCCTATAAAATTTAATACATTATATGTATTGACAAACATGTGAAATTGTTAATGATAAACTTAAGAATTATTACAGAAATTGTTCGAGTGTTTCTTAAATACTTCCGATGTACTCTTTGATGAATTCAGTTATTTGATCAGATAGTTTTTTTTAATAAAATCAAAAAATATTTAAATAAATTTGAAACAAAAATGCGCAAGTAAGAATAAACTGTTTAAACAGATAATACTGATTTCAGGTCTGTAGTTCAATAAAAACTCTTTGCAACCATCCTGCGTTTGATAAATTAATATCTGAAATAAAAATATGTAATGCTTTTCAAAAGAAAAAACCCAAATTATCCAGGTACTTAGCAGCTTTGTTTTTATGACAGTAGAATGCAGACAAGGGGCTTGAGATCATTGATTAAAGGAAATTGAAATTCCTCCGTAACTGGGTAAAAAGTGAATGAAACCTATATTTTGTGAGTTTTGTTTGATATAGTTTTAAAATAAGATCCAAAATTATGAGATTTTATATTTTGACCAATTTTTCACATTTTAAATGTCCTTGATCTTATAGCTTCCCCCTCTACATTAATCCTCATGTTGAGGCCCGTGTAAAATACATGTCAGATGTATGTGGCCTGGCGTAAAAAAGGGTTGAGTACCCCTGCTCTAAATGCTAAACCTCTTGTAGCCAAATACTTTACTGTCACAATAGCATGTTTGTGAACATTGTGGTAATATATTCTGTATATCTTTTCTTAGTTGTTCCTGTAAAAACAAACATCTAAACAAACTTATTTTCTTTCCGTGTCAACCAAACTAACATTGAATTTTTATGTTCAGTAGAGTTTTCATGATTTTCTAAACAACTTGTCACGTCTTTCCAATCAGAAAAGTCGGTTGTGTATTAAGAATTTATTTTAGAATAAAGTTTGCAGGTCAAATAAAAAACACTACCAATACTAGTTGAATAACAAAGCCAAGATCTTTCCAGCACTTAGCCATTTTTAAGTTTTTAAAGGAAATGATTATTATAGAAAATGATATCTTTTGTTCTTTGTATTCTTTTAGCGAAACAGAATATACACTGGTGTCCAAAAGTAAAGCATAATTGATAATTATGTGAATAAAGAAGGAACTGTAAATCAGAATGGCGGGAAACGTGATATGCGATTGTAAAATGGTTATAAAATAAGGAAGCAAATCAAAAGAACGATAATAATTAATTTTATTATCCAAAGTAGCAGTTTGAAAGAAAACTGAGCATAGCAAGGATTCACACTTTAAAGAAATAAATGAAAGAAAACATTAAATAAAATACTTAAAATTAATAAGGCGTGTGGTCACCTCTGACAGCCAGGAACGCTGCACAGCGATTTACCATACTTACTATGAAGTGGTGAATGAGTTGTGGGTTCAAACGGTTCCAAGCTTCTTGGAGAGCTCTCTTCAGTTCTGTAACGGAGCTTGGTGGGTGCGAAAGGGCTGCAATTTGCCTCCCGAGCATATCCCATACATTCTCGATAGGATTTAAGTCAGGGGAGTTCGCAGGCCACGACATGCGCGGGATTTTTTCTGTTTCAAGGAAGTCATCAATCAGCACCGCTCGGTGACATGGCGCATTATCATCCATGAATATGAAGTCAGGACCGACAGCACCTCGAAACAAGCGAACATAAGGCTCAAGAACTTTGTCTCTGTACCTTTGAGCAGTCACAGACCCTGTGTCAAAGAAATGGAGGTCTGTGCGGCCGTCTATCATGATGCCTGCCCATACCATTTCTCCTCTTGATGGAAAATGATGTCTTTCCGTTATGTTTCTTGGTTCAAAACGTGTTCCACGTTCTCTCCATATCATCACCCGCCGAGAATCACTACTCAGACTAAACCGGGACTCGTCACTGAACATCACATTGGCCCACTCTCCCACACTCCAATGTTGATATTTCAAACTCCAGTTCGAACGAGTTCGTTTATGCGCAGACGTGAGGGGAATGCAAACTGCTGGTCTTCTGGCATACAGGGCAGCATGATTGAGTCTCCTGTAAACAGTTTGTCTCGAAATTCGTATTCCTGTGGCGACTGTGAGGGCCGAACCCAGTGCTCTGGCAGTACTGCCCCTCTGATGTCGCGCACTTATTACCAGATATCGGTCTTAGCGAGGGGTTGTGACTCTTGGTCGTCCTGATACTGGTTGTCGGGTAACATCTCCCGTTCTTTGAAATCTCTGCTACAGTCTTGAGATCACAGATTGGTCCACATTCAGAATTCGAGACACTTCGGTTTGTGATCTTGAAGATTCCAGCATTCCAACGATTCTTCCTTTTGTAAACATGTCCAATTGGCGTCTTAGTGTCATCATTCATCTTGTTTGATGGTTAACAACGTTCCTTCGCACAGCAGTTGCACGAAACTTGTCTGAACTGCCTATGCTGCGTGAATCGGTTTCTCCGCGTTCCGGCATGCGCCGGTGTTTCGCGCAGGACGTAGTCCACTGAAAATTTTGCATAAACCCAATGTTTCTTCTTCACCTAATTAATATCCGCCAGAAATTTGGAATAATTTTACGAATATTTACTCCATGCTTTTCGCCTTTTACGATTTATGCTTAACTTTTGGACACCAGTGTATATTGTTTGGATCTTTATTTTGAAAATAACTCATTTCATGTAAAAGAATATAATCAATAAAATTATTACTTAGCGATTTAGGTCACGAACCTACGTGAATAATCCTAATCTTCCTTTTTGTCTAATAACTTAAATAATTTAGAAATGTGTATTTGTACTTACTTTTTACTTGAAACCAATAAACAGGTACCTAAGTATCTTTTAATTTCAGGTATTATGCATAGGACACAGCACCAAGTCAGTCTAATATTGTAACTTTGAATTATTATTACACAAGAAATAATATCTATAGAAATAGGGCCACTACGTTTGTATAAATGCTCTATGCTCATCGGCGCCGCTCTGTGATAGAGTATCTGTCTATCAATTATGCAAGGCTACAAAATTAAAGTTTTGGAAAAGTACAAAAGAGGTTTTCAGTGATTTTTATATTATTTAGTGTGCTGATTTCGAAAATGACCTACATTTTCCCCCATCACATCAGGATTTTTTGTAAAATCGAAATTTTTGCTAAAACCCTAGTTGAAAAGGAATTCTCTTAAACAATTTAGCCTGGGCAATATGGCAACAGTGATTTTCATCCAGTTAAATCTATGTAAATATTGGTTCTCGATGAGAGAAATTAACTTCTCAGCAACCAGATGAATAGTGAGTGAGTGAGTGAATATTCACGTCGCACTGTTCAGATACACGAGAGCTTTTGGAGATGGACCTTGTAATTTTGAACCATGGTCGAGTGACGAGGACGACACCTGAGCTGCCCCCCCCTCTCCTAACTATCACAACCAGGGGTGGCTCTAGGGCCGGACAAACCGGACGCATGTCGGGGGCGGCATTTGTACCAAATTTTAAAAATACTTTTATTTTGTTATGGAAAATTTGGAAGAAGTTAAAATACACTATCTAGGGAAAAATATTCAGAACGAGATAATTTCTCTTTTATATGAGAATATTAATTATACATTGTTCATAAAATTAAACAAGCTAAATATTCGATAATTTTAGATTGCACCCCTGATGCCAGCAAGATCGAATAAATGGTATACATGTATTGAGAAATCTAATTCTAACTAACTTATCGTTCAAACTAATCCGAGTTTTTTTGGTTTCCTTCCAGTTGAAAGAACTTTCAAATTTAATAGTTGAGAAATTAAAACAAAATTAGGGCTAAATTTGCTAGATATGCGGGGGCAGGCCTACAATAACGGAGTGAATATGAAAGACGAGAAATCAGGGGCTCAATTTAAAATAAGAACGTTAAATCCTCGAAAAATTTATGTGCCATGTAAAAGCCACTCTTTAAATTTAGTCATTAATGACATGGCAAAAACATCCTTTGAAGCCTGTACTTTTTAAATATAGTTCAAAAATTTTTTTTTCCCATCAACTTTTCGTTGGGTAATATTATTAAAATGAAAAAAAAAGGGCATAAAACTTTAAAGCCACTTAGTGTAAAATTAGTGTAAATAGCTGGGAAAGCTAAATAGAGGCTGTTAAACCCTTAAGTTATCAATTGGGAGGTTTTTATGATGCTTAGTTTTTATAATAATACTGAAATTGACAAATCTATGAGGCCTCTGGATTATTAAAATCTACTTAACAATTCAAGCTCCTATGGCCATCATTGTTTGGTATAAAATCTTTAATTGCATTAAAATCCAATAAGCAAGCTATTGCAAACAAAATATTACGATCTACCATATACTATGGAACTCTCAAGAAATTGCGAAGATTTTTTTAAGGATGTGATTTTTGATAAAATGCACTGTGATGCAAAAGAACTGGCCATCGAGATTGATATCTCTGCTAACTTTGAGATGACTCAGCCACGTCACAGAGTTCAACGGAAAGATGTGAATTTTAATTATGAAGTTCAAGATGATCCGGTGGAATATCCTAAATTAAAATTCAAGATAGAGTTTTATTTTTTTTTACATTGGATGAAGCAGTTAATGCCTTGGAATGCAGATTTAATTTAATGAGTACTGACAGTAATTGTTTTCACATTTTGTACAATATATATGATTTAAGAGATACCCATAAAACTTTAATTAATTAAAAACTGTAATAATTTAGAAATGATGTTGACCGACGGAGAATCATTGGATGTAAACGCGCTTGATTGAGCAGATGAGATAATGTCAGTTTCAGCTTTAGCAAGCAAAAAAAAAACCAGTTGAGAAGCTTTAAAATTTGCTCCAAATCTTGCTATTGCATTTATTTTACTTTCTTTCTAAAAAAAGTTTGGTAAGTTTAGATATTAGTTTCTCAAAATTAAAATTAATAAAAACTTTCTTACAGTTCACAAATTCTAAAGATATATTAAATGGCTTAGCTACATTGGCTATCAAACATAAAATAGCTGAACAAATTGATCAGAAAGTTTTCAGAATTAAAAGTCAGAAAAAAAACAGTGGTAATTTTTTATGTTTTAGTTTTTAATATATATACGAAACTGGTTGACGAAACTGGTCAACGGTACACGTAAGTATCAGAGCACAGATACACCCCTTTTTTTTATAAATCAGCAAGTGTTTGGCTCAAATTGATCAAATTTAGCTTTTAACAAATAAATCTAACTAACCAATTTTATGGATTACAGAGCTATTTGCTGTGAAACACAACCATACTGAGATTTATTTTTCAGTTTTATTAAGAACAAGATTCGTCGATAAAAATTAGGCTTTATTTTTGCTTGTGTTAGAGTTGAATATTAAGTTTCTGCTATAAATTAATACTTGCACTAGTTTAATTATAAAAAGACATCAGATATTTTTTTTTCTTTTAAGGTATCCGACTACCCCAAAATTGTGACTTTTGCCAAAATTTGAGAATTTTTTTATGATTTTATTTTATAGACCATCTTATTTTAGCTTCATAAAAATACCAAATTTATTATTTTCCGTTCAGTAGAACAAAAACTACAAGTGTTTTAGTAAAAGAAAATGCCATTACATTAAGCAAGATATATATATATATATATATATATATATATATATATACGAGGGCTGTTCAGAAAGTATCGATACTGAATTTATTCTATTTATTCCAGAAAACCCCTAGCGGAGGGCCTGTGCGCATCATGCGAGCGCATATTTCACCTTGTCTCACAAAATTCGGCAGGTCTGTACAGCACGCCGTTCAGTCACACTGACTTCTTTCACGTGGAGTGTTCGCGTGCGTTCGTCGAAAAAAGAAAATGTGTGAAAACACGGATCAGCGAATCTGTATCAAGTTTTGCTTTAAGCTCGGTAAAACGGACACCGAAACCTACGAGATGATGAAAACAGCATTTGGAGATGAGGCGATGAGTCGTGCTCGGGTTTTCGAGTGGTTCCGGCGATTCAAGGACGGTCGTCAATCAGTGAACAGTGATCCCCGTTCTGGACGCCCATCCACCTCTCGCAATGAGGACAAGATTGCACAAGTGAAGGCTGTGGTGCACTCTGATCGTCATTTAACTGTCCGAGAAATTGCACAGGAGTGTCACATTTCCGTAGGATCAAGTGATGAAATTTTGAGAAAGAACTTGAACATGCGCCGAGTGTCTGCAAAGTTTGTGCCGCGTCTCCTCACTGAGGATCAGCAGTTCCAACGACTGGCAACATCATCTGATCTGTTTCAAAGTGCAAGCGACGATCCGGAGTTCATGAAGCTCATCATCACTGGGGATGAGTCGTGGGTTTACGGATACGATCCCGAAACAAAGCAGCAGTCGTCACAATGGTAAACCCCTGGTTCCCCTCGGCCAAAGAAAGCACGGCAGGTGCGATCAAAGATCAAAGTCATGTTGATTGTGTTTTTAGATGCAGATGGAATTGTTCATCATGAGTACGCTCCCCAGGGCCAGACAGTGAACAAGGAATTCTACTTGGACGTCATGAGAAGATAAAGAGAGGCTGTTCGCAGAAAACGACCAGTGTTGTGGGCGTCCTCTCACTGGAGGCTTCATCATGACGGAGCCCCAGCGCACACCGCCAATCTTGTGCAGCAGTTCCTGACAAAACACGGAACAATCCATGTAGCACATCCTCCCTACTCGCCGGATATGTCACCTCCTGATTTTTTCCTCTTTTCCAAGATCAAGAACACCTTAAAAGGACACAGGTTTCAGGACATTGAAACCATAAAACAGAATTCGACACAGCTTCAGGCCATCCCAAAGTCTGAGTTCCAGAAATGTTTCGAGGACTGGAAACATCGTTGGGTCAAGTGTGTTACTGCCAATGGAGCATATTTCGAAGGAGATTGACTCAAAACCTGTTTATGTATGTATGTTTTGCATAATAAATTCAGTCTCGATACTTTTTGAACAGCCCTCGTATATATATATATGTCATACTTTAAAAAGCGTTTTACTCGAAATGTGTTTTTTTTTAAATACTCAAAGGCCAGCGATTGCTAAAATAGTTTTGAAAATAATTAATTGAAATTTTTTGTGTATGTCCTGTATAATAGTAGAAGTGTTTTAACCTTCAGATTATCCATCTTTATTTTATTACAAAATATACAGCCCCTTATGTGAATATAACCAATGTTTTTTTAAGCAATTTCAAGCAATAACAATAATTAAGTGCTCTAGTTTTTTCAAAAATTAAAATATCTTTTATCCTGAAGGTCACTTCAAAAATGAATAAACTTTTGGTACAGAATGGGCCGCGCTTATATTACTTTTTGTCAATTTTTACCCATTTTTTCCCATTTTAGTAATAATAATTTCTTTTACTCTTCTTAATTTTAGCATATTTTTCTTAAAATAATTAAACAAATCTAAAAACAACAAAAAAAATCCCCTGACCTCTATTTTTTACAATAAAGTTGTCGCAAGAAGTCGGATACCTTAAACAATTGAATTTTTATAATCCTTCAGAATCTCGCTACTTACCCCTCTCGCTGTGCATCCCGTGATTTCCATTGTCAAAGTATACATAGCAAACGTAGCACTACGCTGCGGGAGAGGGGTAAGGCTTCATTTAAATCAGTTGTATCTGCATTCCATATTTAATGCATTATCAGGAGGAAACCCAATCAGGGCCGGCTCTAGCAGTTTTGCCGCCCCGGACAAAAATGGAAAAGGCCGCCCTTCTCTCCAAAAAAAAAATTAATTAAAAAAAGATTAATTGTTTACATAAATACACTCTTATAAAACTTGTATAATTCCAGCGAACAAAAAGGCAGCATAACAATATATATATATATATGTTATTTTAAGTCTTAAAAAATTCAAAATAATTCGAAATTAAGGACATAATTACTTGTTATTATTTCAAATGAGTAAAATATAAGAGAAGGAATTGTTCATTTCAGAAGGCTAATTTCTTCTAAAAATAGTCTACTGATGGATCACAAGTGTTCGGTTTAACTTATAGTAACCACACTCGAGACTAAAAATACCTCCTGTGGCTCTCTATTTACCAAAACCTCTTATGACCCCTGTCCCCTTTGAATATGTGACACCGGACATCGTAATGTTAGAAAGGAATGTCCTTTGTAACCTCACTCCGGAATGGGGAAAAAGTTACTAGTGAAAGATATGTAAACATATTAAATTTCATGATTTAACATATACTCCCACCTCGTTAAAACATAAAAGTTTCATCCTAAAAGGAAACTGTCTTTAAGCATACAGAGTACAAAATAAGGAAAACAAGATACGTTAAATGAAATAGCAAATTCACACCCAATAATATTTCAGAATATACGTACATCGAATTTTTTGTACAAAAAATATTTTATTCAAAATCCATCCAAATGCCGCCCTTAAAATTTGCCGCCCCGGACAAGAGTCCGGTTTGTCCGGCCCTAGAGCCGTCCCTGACCCAACCCGTTATTATTGTTTATTGATATAAGCAGAAATATATATTATTTCCCTTTTGTAAGTAATGCATGAATATACCGTCTAAGTTTCCAATATTAGTCATGGTCGTAAGCCTTTTACAAATCAATACAATTGGTATGATAAACTTTAGAAAACACTATTAAGAACAAATCTAAAAAGCACTGACAAAGTTCCGTCTATATTAGTGATTCTAAACCTTTTTATTTATTTATTGAGGTACTTTTTTAACAATTTCAAAATACTTGGTGGCACTATCTATCTCTTGGTGGTTATCTTTAATACACTATATAAAATAGTTTATGACAATAATTTTAAATTTTAAATGAAGCAACATATACGACAAATACAACAAGATGTTAATTGAGTAATTAATTACAAATTAATTATTAGAATACATTTAATGTGATATTGAGCTTGATGATTTTTGATAATTTCGTTGATATTGGGTCGTAAGAATGATAACGCCTCTCTCATTTCATCATCTACATTTAAAAGTCTTAATCTTTTTCTTTTTTTTTTTTCATTTTTATGTTCGTAAAGGCTGAGAATCCAAATTCACGTAAATAAGATGTAGAAAGCTGTAACAATATTTCAAAAACTTTTTCGGTTATTATGTGAGGTAATTGTCTCTAATTTTAATCTAAAATGAACTAATTGACTCTTTCGAATGTTTTGAAAATAAATCTCGAGTATCCCAGAGGGAAATTAGTTTTTCCTCTTCGTTCAAAGTTAATTAATATACAGATGTATCCGCAGTGCCGGATTACTCATTAGGCGGAGTAGGCAATTGCCTATGGGCCCTACGCTTTTTAGGAGCCCCCAAGAGTGTGTTCTGTTTTCTGTTAGTGCTTCAAAAACAGGCTACAGGGCCCATTGACTGCCTAGGGGCCTCCATGTCGTTTAATCCGACACTGTGTACCTGTTGTTTCAAATGTATTTCAAACACAATCAAATTTTTTTTATATCCATCTATCCAGAAAGGATAAATTAAATGCACCACGAATACCCTTAGTTCCTTTCTATAAAACGGTCGAATGATTCGGTTCCGGATTTTACTTTTTCACAGAGTTACTTTTTCACAGTTTTTAATAACTTTAAAATGCTGAAAATGAGGGATGGCTGCATAATGAAGTAGAATATGTCTTACTGGCCTGCTGTATGGATGTTGCTGCGTCGTTCTATGGATGGGTCTTTTTTTAAGACCAAATAATTCTCGTATACTAATTAGCTTTAAATTAAAAACACTCACTTTTAGGGTTACACCTTTTTCTTTTAGTCGCCAAATATGAAAAGGGTATATGGAATTAGTCACCAAATCTGAAACTGGTATATGGAATTAGTGGGCAAAATGAAAATGGTATATGCAATAAGTCGCCAAATCTGGAAGTGGTATATGGAATGGTCGCCAAATCTGATTATTGTTATTCCTGATGATCCTGATAAGGACAATGTAACAAAATTCTGAAATTTTTTTATTGTCATCGGTCCTTGACAAGTGCGCAAAATTTCGAATAAATCCGACCTCTTAAAGTGGGTAAAAATCGAGTTCCAAGATTCCGTTACATACAAGTGAAACTTATAAAAGCTTGTTAAAAAAGGGGCACTCAACATCCAGAGTATCTTAAACCGCTTGCTTGGATGCTGTTCATAAAAACCTATGAGATGTGTTACAGATCTATACTGCTGGCAGCATGGGTGTAGGCGCTGTGTAGGGTAGTGGAATTTTCATCAAAAAGGAGAATAGTATTAGGATTTGTAAGAGAGAGAAATCCTCACTACTGCTCAGTTTTTCGGTCAGAACTTTTAGATATTGAGGAGGCTTTGAAATTTTGCTTTACTGAGAGTGTCAATGCAGGTATGTGGATATTGAGTGATAGCAAAAGCTCTATTTAGCATCTATCTGAATGGGGGAGGCACGGTGACAGAACGACAACGAGTATTGTCCTAGGTAAATTCATGTGACTATGACGTCACATGAATTTAGCCCATTCTTCATTTGAATCAAAGTCGACAGTTGTGCTTGATATATCTGGCACATCTACTAATGATAGCATTTTTGATCCAGTTTATAATAAACGCGCATGCTTGTTACCAAGCAGCGATGAATAGTTTTTTGTTAATTAGAAATTTTTTTATTCCTTATTTTAATTTGAATTTTTATATGTTGTATGTATGTATTTATAGACTGAATTGTCATTGTATACTAATTTTAATTTTTGTTTTAATAAAAATGAATTGTGTGTGTGTACTTTGTTTTAAAATATCTAACATAGAGTTCATAATTACCTTTTTTTGCATGTTTTTTTTGGGAAAAATACACTTATGTCCATAAATTAAGGATAATGAAGTTCAGGCAAAGAAAGAGACAGAAGCAAAACAAATTTGACTTATTTGTAAAGTCTATTTATTAAACAAAAGGTAAAGAGCAAAAAAGATGCTATATATTTGACATAATTAATAAAAATTGCGATTTTTACTCCCTGGAGCAAATTTTAAAAAGGAACCTGTTTACAAAAAACAGTATAACATGGTTAGTATGATGGTTAATACGGAATATGTCTCCCGAACGATGCAATACAGGCCTTACAACGCCTACGCATGCTGAATATCAAATTATCAATCTGATTTTGGGGAATATTACACCACTCATCAAGCAATGCCCTCCGAAGTTCCGGTAGACAGGTGGGAGGGGGTTGACGGGCTGCAATTCGTCGGCCAAGCATATCCCACACATGCTCTGTTGGATTCAAGTCCGGTGAGTATGCTGGCCAATCCATACGGGTGATATCCTCCGATTGAAGGCATTCGTCTGCAATGTTTGCACGGTGAGGACGGGCGTTGTCATCCATAAACAGAAATTCAGCACCCATGGCGCCCCGAAACAAACGTACATGTTGTTCCAGAATGACATCCCGATAGATGTGGCCTGTCATCGTTACACTCTGAGCATGCAGGTCAGTTCTGTAACCAAGAATAATTCCTCCCCAAACGAGCCATCCTGCACCACCGTAACGGTGTCGTTCAGTGGTGTTCTCTTGGTGGTAACGGGTACCTGGCGCTCTCCATATGAAAGTCCGGCGAAAATCAGACTGCAAACTAAACGTGGACTCGTCGGAAAACATCACACAAGACCACTGTTGCGGTGTCCACAATGCATGCTCTCTACTCCAGGTTAATCGCAGGCGACAGTGAGTTGCGGTAAGGGGAACACATCTGACAGGCCTACGAGCATATAGACCAATGTGACCTAAGCGTCTGTACACGGTCTGCCTTGAAACTGTCGTACCGGTAGCTGAAGAGCGATGACGAAATAGGTCTGATGCTGTGCTCCGTCTGTTTCTTTTGGCAGTAACTGCCAAATACCGGTCCTCATTTGGCGTTGTAACTCGGGGGGCGACCTGTGCTGTAACATCTACTCACTTTACCATCCTCTTGGAATCGTTGCCAAAGCCTGGAGATGACACTCTGGACGATTCCAAGTTCCTCGGATATTTCCAGCTGGGTACGTCCACATTCCAGTCGTCCGATAATTCTACCACGTAAAAAATCATCCAAATGCTTCCTTTGTGCC
Source organism: Trichonephila clavata (assembly GCA_019973975.1). Taxonomy (NCBI): domain Eukaryota; kingdom Metazoa; phylum Arthropoda; class Arachnida; order Araneae; family Nephilidae; genus Trichonephila; species Trichonephila clavata. The sequence goes on along the minus strand of BMAO01014405.1, from coordinate 197,520 downwards.
ATAACTATGCGGTTATTGCACTGAATGCCTTTTAAAGCGTTTGTGAACAATTTTACTTCTTTGCCACCATTCTTTATATACCCCTCTCTTACACTCTCGTCATTGTGACGTACTATCCGCGCCATCTGGTGGTTTCCTGTAATTTGCATATTCTTCTTCAAGATGTGTGTGATAATTCTACAGGTGAAATTTTTATTTTAGAGTTCAATTTCTGTGTGATTCTGAATTATCCTTAATTTATGGACATGAGTGTATTTGAAGTTTTTTCATTTTACACGATTTTTCAAGTTCTAGAACATATCTCCTAATTTATCATAAGTCACATGAGTTTTTCCCCCCAATTTTTTGCACGGATTTCTAAGGAACGTTTCAACCGTGTAAAAAAAGATTTGGTGTACCTATACCTTCGAAGATAAATTAATTATCATCTAAAATTATAATTTGTTCCTACTTATCGTTTTGACGACATGGCATTTTAAGTCTAGTTCCTTCGTTGTCTCTGATGCGATTATTTCAGTAACTTTTGGTAATTCTTCTATTTTCATAAATTTTTTATTAGTATTTGATTTAAGGATCTTTTTAACAGTAACACAGGATTTTTTGCGTGTGGGCTGAAACGCTTTGAAATTTTACGAGTCGAAAGACATTTTTAAGTTGATAATCGAAAAAAGTATCAATCGTCCTATTTGGTCACAATATTTTTTCTTCCAGATCATTTAATTAATTTTTTTTTTGAGTTCTCGTTTCTGATTAGGGCATTGTGAACGAAAGTTTCAGACAGCTTCATCCACTCAAATGTTTCTCTTTCAGATTTACCAGCCCTCTTATTTAACAACATTTTTCTCGCTTCTCACTCAGATAACTCTTTACCCTGCAGCTTTTTCAAACAAATCGTGAGTAACGTAATCACAACCTGGATCTTTGCTTCTCGGGTAAGGCTTTCACGAAATACTAACGCATACTTTTAAGCAGAACAAACGTGTGGGAAATCTATGTGTTTAGCTGTGTACTAATTTATGTTCTTTTTCTTTATTTTTTGAGTTTGTGTATTTCAGATCCTCAGTGTGGGAGCAATGAGGACACTACCTGTCGAATGGCCGAGTGTAGGAGTATTCCGTAGAAGGCACTGGCTCACATCCACCGGCGAACTAACAATAGGAGAGTGAAAGGGTTAGTGAGTGGGGACTGGACACGAAAAGACCAGGTTTCCGCTGTGGGAATAGAAGGATTAATGACGTGTAAGTCCCTCACCACCTGAGTCCTATATTGAAATTGTGAAACCTTTGAGAATCAGTAGTGTTTTATCTGAATGTGGATTGAAGTTGTCTTCATGTTTTATATCTGATTGTGTGTCGTCCTTTGTAATATGTTCACCATATAATGTTGTGTTCTTAGCAAAAGACAGTGTTATCTCTTATCCACCCTAGACGAATACTGTACCGAAACTCCACTATAAGGATTTTGATGTGATGTATAATATAGTGAAATATACATATGTCTAGGTTAACACGAAATAATACAACGGTCCCAACAAACTACTAGGCATTTTCTCTGAACACGAAACAAAAAAAGCTTAACACGAACAAATTTCCTTTCTGGGAGAAGGAGGATCTTTAAATTGAGCCGACACTTAATGAATAGAAGAAGTTATAGAAAGTTTAGGGATTATTGAACTGTCCAAGTGTATCATCGGAAGAAATCGTTGCAGTAGATGATGATAATGTGTGTACAACCCCAATTATGGCAGACAAAGACATTTTGGAGTTTGTTCAAAGCTCAAAAATATCGTTGATGCAAATTCCTATGATGAAAATGAAATGAATAATTCAGCTCCTGTTCCACGTCATCCGAAATGAGGAACATCATGAAAAGTATGCGCAGTTATTTAGATGGACATTCCAATGGGGGAATGAATAACAAAATGGACGACGATGAACCATTTGTTGACAATTTCATGGAAAGAAAGACAATGCAAAGAAAAATATCAGATCTTTTTTCCAAAAACATAATAAATGTTTTGTTTTTATTTGGTTAAGTTCTTATAAATGTTTTTGTTTCATTGATTTTTATTAAATACACGCACACATACATATCTATGTAAATATAAAATAAACTCTAATACATTTAATTTTGTTGAATATATGGTTTTGTTTTGCGATTATCTTTAACACGAAAAAATATTTCAGTTCCTTCAGTTTCGGGTTAAGCGATTTTCATTGTATGTTAATTTGCTTAGGTGATTTCATTATTCATAACAAATACTTAACTATTTATCGTAAAAACGGGAAACATTTTTACAAAACTGAAATTTATTTTAAAAAGTTGCAATCAGTACAGAAAATGTTTCCCGATTAATTTTAAAAACACAAGCTAAAAACTTTAACCTCTCGTCTTTTTCTCCAGAAATGCACCAATGAGCCGAATTCTTGATGGTCACATGAATCATGTGTTTTCCTTTTAGTTCAAAGCTGACGTTTACTCATATTTGTTGTACTGGTAGAAAACGGATACTATTTCAAATTTGTTAAAAACGTTCAAATATTAAGGTATCCGACTACGTTTGGAACAGTGATTTTGCAAAAGCGTACAAACGAATATTTTCTTAACATTTAGTATCAGTTAGATTAGAATACACGCATAAAATTGTTTTACGAATATTATTACAATAAAAAATTATTTAAAGGGAATATTTTGGTAGAAAATGAACTTAGAATCATTTATTTTCAAAATATTCTTCTTTCATGGAAAATGCTTCCATAACAATAATATTTTGCCTATATATAGCTCAGACTTTTGTACAGAGCCTGAACTATGATGTTTGAAACATATAACTTAGAAGTTGATTTACCCTTATTTTAATACATCAGAGTGGAGAAATTTTAACAAAAAAAAAAAAAAAAAAAAAACACTGATATAATTATTTCAATTGGTAGTAACTCTAAAAATAATGTGAATTTTTCTGAAATCCTTGTTCAGGCTCTCTGGAGCAGTCTTAGCTGTATATAAGCAAAATATTATTATTAGTGAAGCATTTTTTACAAAAAAGAGAATGTTCTGAAAATAAACAATTCTAAGTTAATTTTTTTGCCAAAATATTTGCATTTAAATGATTTTTTCGCTGCAATAATATTCTTAAAACAATTTTCCATGCGTGTATTCTAATCTAAGTGACATTAAATATTTGTTCGCTTTGGCAAAATCACGGTTCCGAACGTTGACGAATACTTGAAAATTGTTCAAAATGTTTTTCCAAAAAAAAAAAAAAAAAAAAAAATATTATATGTGGATATTTTAAAATTAAGTACATTTTATTCACCTATTCATTGTACTTGCCAACAAATTTGTACTTTTTAAAAAGACAGTTTGTATAAAAAGCAAATTCGATAACAATGAGACGCAGAATTTGATTAGCTGGAAAGTCGTGATTGCTTTAATCACGCGATTAGTGACGTTACATGAATTTTACCCATTCCTTAGGGGTATTAATTTCTTGACGTGCTGTGCTACAAAAACTATCATCAAACAATCATTGACATCAATTTGGGTGAGATTTTAATAAAGGCTTTATAAATAATTAATTTAGAAATAATTATTTGCAGCAGGTGGATATGAACCACGCAGCAGAAGAGGAATTACATAAGTTTAATGGAATTTTCATAACTTTACGTAATCAAAAATACTAAAAATATTTAAATTGATTACGTAATTCCTCATTTTCATTCTTTATTTTATTATCATGCTTAGTCCTGTTAACTCCTTAAATGATTTGCCCGTACACAGTACGCACTACCGAAAGTTGACTACATCCGGTTTGCCCGTACTCTGTACGGCATTGATCTTTTCTTCTTTCTGTCTTTGATTTGCACGTATTTTTGATTCTTATTGTGAGATTATTAGTGCTAGTATTTTGAGGTATAGTTTGTCCATGGTACTGAAATTTTCCTCATCCGAAATTTTCTTTGAAGTGAAGGGGGAATTTTTCACATTGAAAGCAGGCATTTAGATTTTTCAAAATATTTGATAAGGAACAGGGATTGATAGGCAAGGCTTGAGAAGAAATGAAAATGGAAAGAAAATCCGAAAAATCAGTGAAACTTAGTATTACACTACGTATGTTTCAAATTGCGTGCACATACTATACACAAAATCCTCAACCGTTTGAAAAAATGTACGGACATGAAATTTTCTTACAAGTATAAGAGAAATTTTTTAAAGATATACGATAAATTTTTCATAGCATGCAGATCGTACTTATAAAAAGCAAATATTTAGCGGTTTATGTGTTCCACGGTTATAATAATATAAAAAAACGTTTTTAAGTCAATTCCTACTTAGTTCAACAAAGAAATTTTTTATTTTAGTTACTTTTTATGAAATAGTTACAATTAATATGAATATGTATATACATAGGACAGAATCACAACTTTAAATACCAAAATAGCAAGTGATTTTCCTTTCAATTTTCCATTTTATATACGGTGTTGGACTATTTTTTTTTTGCTTGTTACTAGTTATTCATTAATTTAATTCAACTATTCTAATAAAATAATATAGTAAAAAAAATCACTTTCTCAGAAATTAGGTCATTAGAAGTCCAACACGCTATCTATTGCTCTACAGTGTAGAGGAAAAGATAGCGTGTGTCCCCTGTAGACTACAGTGTAGAGTCTACACTGTAGTCTACAGGGACACACAGAGCGAACGATTTTTCTTTCTATATATGCTGTTGGACTATTATTTTTGTTTGTTACTATTTATTCATTTTTTAATTTAATTAATGAAATAATAGTTGAAAAAACTGTATTAACATCAAGTGCATCCACTAAAAGTTTAAAAAATGTATTGGAACTTGAATGGATGAATAAAAAGTATTTTATTAACGATTGAAAATTTGAACAAGATATATATATATATATATATATATACATAAGAAGAGAGTGAAATAATAGTAGAAATTTAAAAATAGAGCAAAAAAAAACAAAAAAAACTGTAAAATTGAAAATTAAAATAAAATTTTATCAATTTCGCATTTTGTGAAGTATTGTTCTCAGTTATATGCAATAAAAAAATGTGTCATTTTTTTAAAAACATTTTTGGGTAAAAAAATTGACCGTTTAAGGGGTTAAAGAGAAATAACGATTATTTTACGAGTACGTCGTTTAGATAAGAAATATACGTTGCCTAAGGAAAATTGTAATGAAGTCTGTAAAACAATAAAAACCACAGAAACAAAAGTGAAGAGAACAATTTTATTTATTTATTTTGAGGATGTAACTTTCATAATTATATAAAATTCTCTATTTCACAAAAATGTGCAATGCAGTAAGATCTCTATTCGATTGTTCTTTTCAGCTAGTTTTTAAGAAAAAGCGTTCTTTTAATCGAACTAAATTGCATCTTAACTCAAATTTGAAAGCATACTTCTTTTCAAGAGAACACTTAAATTCATTCGGACAAAAAATCTCAAAGTATTCATTGTTAAAGATTTAAAAATGTTAAAGGTAAATTTTTACGTTTTGATTAAGTTGATAAAAACAGGGATTTTACCTATATTAGAAAAATTCATAAAATTAAGAAATTGCATTATTTTCGACAGTGGCGTAATCAAAGGTAAGGTTTGGGGGCTCAAGTATGTCCCATGCACCAACAGATTTTAAAATTTTAGCATGGAGATTACGCCACGGAACTTTCATCTATTAATTTTTAGAATATCCCACCCCCCTTTAATAAATTTGCATATGCCACTGATTTTCAAAGTTTTATTTAATTGATTTTTATTTTGTCAACATACAGCATATACAATTTAAACTAAGTTGTTGCTTAAAAATTTAAAAAACACATGAATACACTTCTTTAGAAAACAAATATGTAAAAATGAATGAGTTTTAAGATTTCATAACTGAATTCATGATAAATATCAAATTGTTCTTTTAAAAACATCATAAATACATTTTACTTGCATTAAATATTGCTGACGAAACAGAGTTTTATATGAAATATTTTTATATATTAACGATTAAAACGTTGTCAATTTGGAATAAAACAAAAACTTAAGAGACTCATGAGTGTTATTCTTAAACAATTATACTACTTTCATAGTATTTTAATATTGCACTAGATATCCTCAGGCATAATAAATATAAAGCAAAAACAATCAACATGAAAATACAATAAAACTTACATTCAATATTCTAACATCATAGAAAAGCAAATAACAGTTTGGAATAATATTTTAATTCGAATAAGTATTTTTGAAAAGTTAGACGTAACGCTAAAAACGTTTTCAATATTCTATTTAAAAAAAAAAAAAAACATTCGAAATATTTTATCGACTGCACTTAAAAGCTTTTTGAAAATACCTGAATTACATTACAGATTTAAATAGAAATATGTTCTTAAAGGTTTCAGGAACCCTAAAATCTTGAAAGAAAAGTTGATTCTTGGAGATCTGAAATCTCGGCGAAATTTCTTGTAAAACGCAGAATATATGATTTTAATTTTCTTTTGTTTTAAATATACCTTGACTCAGTATGGTTGCACTCATAGAAAAGAATTTAGAATTCTTAGAATATTCCAGTACGCTTTAACAGTTTTGCTCAAAAACTAGTGACTGAGCCACTAAAAGACGAGGACAAGAACCCGCTCAATATTCGAAATTTCTCGAACTAAAAGAGTTCACAATATTCACAACTTTCTACAGACGTTTAATCAAGTTGATGATGTTTAAAAAAAGTCTTAACAACATGCAAGAAAGAAAAACAAAAAGAATTTTTAGATTTGGGTTAAAAGGCTTGACGGTTATCACAGCTAACGCCGCGGGTCTCACAAGGGTTCGGAACAACAAAACAGTCTTTCAACTGGTTTTTGAAGACACTGGAAGCAAGAACTGATGCACAAAACTGTTTTTATGTAGTGTATTTACATTGATTAAATGACATTCTCGCGTGATGGGGTTGATTGAAATTCTATAAGAAATTCCTTTGAAAAAGGAACTCGCATTCAGTCTCAGTGAGGAATAGCGAATGTTTTTGATCGAATCTCAAAGACGAGCGCAGCTTGAACGCGTGCCGGCAATCTCGCTTGTTTCAAAAAGGAATAAAATTTTCTGATTTTTTTTCTTTTGAAGAAACAAATAGGTATTAATCAATAGCTTATTAAATAGATGGAACTGCTTTTAGCATACATGAAGCATAGAATAAGGATGTAAAATGTTCTTTTATACAAATGCAAATCTGAGATTTCTAACCTCCGGAATTCATTTTCCTACTTTATAAATAGATTATCATGAATCGTAACGAAATACTCCGATCAGTATATCAACAGTTATTCATTACAGAAAATTTTTCTCATCTATATCGATTCATCAGTTTTTAACATGGTATTTTTACATTTCCACTGTCTACGGCCAGCTCAAAATGTCAGACATTCTCCGCACGGCCACCACAATCCCTTTGACGGTATCGTCTGCTTTTCGAACACAGTTTTCTGTTTTTTTCGTTCATGTGTATTTATTGTGATGCCAGAAAAAGCAACTATCACTCTGTGAAGATTTCAGAGGATTTCCGATAATGCCTTTTTAAATTTGCACTGGAAATAACAGTTTAGTGTAACATTTTTGGAATTGGCTCCTTTATGATTTAGAACACATGTCCTCATCATCGTCACTGATGTCATCCCACTGCTCATCGTGTTCCGTTATTGCCCTTTCTAGTCTTCTTATGTTTTGCTCTCTTTCAAACTTCGACTTTTCGTCTTCTTTGTTACTGGAGTTGCTAAACGCCATTTCATTGGGTTCAACTCGCATTACAGCATCCATTCCTGATCGAGATGAGAAATCAGTTTGCCTCACGCACACCCCATTTATTACTTGATTGCCGCTCGTTGACGATGCATCCAGGATTTCATTTGTATCATCGTCGTCTTCATCATCCTCAAAACCAACGAGGTCACTATCGGGGGATAAATCTAGCCCCGGGTCCACCCACTGTGGTGCAGCGGCTTTTCGGCGATTGCTGCTGGTAGTGGTCGACGACGCAGAAACATTCGGACGCTTTTCTTCTCTCAAATCTACAGGAGAATCCATCACTGATCTACTCGAATGGAAGTCCAACCTTGATGAAGAACCTCGAAGAATTGCCTCAATATCTGGGGTTGTGTTCCTCAAAGCTAAATCTAAAGACAAACTGTGTGCTGTTGTACTCGGCTGGACATCGTGGCCAGCTAGTTTCTGAAATGTCGAGAAACTAAGGTCCAAAGAAGATTTGCTGCTTGGGGTACGTGAGAATTCCAATGGGGATATCCTCGAGTTGAATGTTGGCGTCGGTTTATCAGCCGATGGCGTTAAATCTATTGCTGCAGAGTGAGCGAGTTGAGAGGAAGACGACGAAGATGCTCTGGTTGGGGCGGATTCTGTTGATCTTCTATCACTATCTTCCTCTTTCTCGGTTTTATCTTCCTTGTGCGGAAACTGGTGGCTGGAGACGCTGAGGTCCAGAGTATTGTCCGCGTCTGGTTTGCTAACAGATATCGGAACTCCAGACAATCCTGGTAAAGGACACATTGCCCTCTGAGCTTCTGAGAAATAAGGAAGCATCTGGTTCGCCGTTCCTTGTTGATTCTTGCACATCTCTGCCAACCTCTGTCCTAGCAAGAGTCTGAAGCGAATAGGATCGAAAGACGTCGTGCTCTCTTGAGGTGGATAGGGTGGAGGTTCAGGTTCTTGGTTCTGTTGCTTCAGCCTCATGCGGTGGTTATGGAACCAGTTGGTGATGGTGCGAACAGAAAGTCCAAGTTCAGCAGAGAGAAATTCCATTACAGCTGTGCTAGGGTAAGGGTCCAGATTGTAGGCGAGTTTCAGCGCTTCCTTTTGTTCCTCGGAAAACAGGATTCGGGGTTTCTTCGCGGAGGAGGGGTATAAGAAAATGGGATCGAGTGGAAACTGTTGCTGTTGATCTCCGCAAGGTAGAAGAGGTGAGGGCCCATCTGCGTCCATTGCATTTCTGCGCCTTTTGTTTGCTGAAACCAAACAAATTTTTTTTAAAAAAATAATCTTCAAGACTAAAATTGATTTATTAATAATTATAAACACTGTTAGTCATTTTTTGATAATCAAATAAACGAACTACGCTCCATTCACGAATATCTATTTGTATATGTGCATTTTTTACATCTGAATTTTTATTCGGCGCTTGACTATTTTGGAATAATTATTTTGATAAAGCTTATGTATTTCATTAATAACTTAAAATTTTTACATCTCGTTCCATCAAAAGTGTTAAAGAAAATTTAATATGAAAAATGTAGTCAAAATGAAAAAAGGTCGAAATTCTGCAAAATTATTTGCAGATATTTAAACTTCAAAAATTCATAAATATGGTATCAATGCTCTTCACTCACATTACCAAATGCTTTTTATACATTATTCCAAAAGAAAATTTCTAAGCGTATATAATTCATAAGCAGTATGCATACGATTAACGTATAAACAAATGTAAGTATTTATTGAAAAGTTGTCGTATTCCATACAATTTAACGTTAAGGTTAAATTTTTAATGTGTTTCTTTAGGAATTTGAGTTCAAAAAAATCGAATAATCAGTATGGTATTGAATACATTTTAAAGTTATTTAGATGCATTAAAATTTTAATCATATGATAATAATATTTAGTTATAATTTTTAATGTAATTGCAGTGACTGAACTATCTTTGTAAAGAGTGTCATAAAAAAAATCGAGTTTTAATAACACAACATAAATTCTGAACACATTTTATCAAAATTTTAAGAATTTTTTATAAATAAAATTAGTATGAAATTTTCTAGTGAAGTTTGAGGAGATAAATTGTAGAAATACTGATAAAATATAGAACCCTAACTTTAATAAATCCAAATGGAATATAATTCTTTTATTCCATTCGCGAGTTCATTTAAACAAAGCAAACGATAGATTTCAAAACAAATTGGAGCTTGAATTAAAAACATAAGCAGAGGATAAAAAAAAAAAAAAAATTGAATCCGAGTGAATACTACTGTATTAGCGTTCAACTTCTATTTCGAATCTTTACAATTTAACTTTCCCCCCAAAACTTATATCAAATAAAAACTCTGCGTAAAACAGTTTTAAGTGTTTTAGCAAATCATTTTAAATAAAATTTTAGAACTGAAACTCATGTAAATTTAGTAAATTATTAATTTAAAAATGAGTACTTAAAGAAAATTAAGGCGAAATTAAAACTAGGAGAGATTTAATAAACAGGAAAGTTTATATTTTTGAATAGATGTGTGTCATTAAGTCTTCAGGGCAAAATAAGAATATTAGGACCGCCATTAAAATTCTTACGAACACATTAGTGAAAGAATGTTCTTTTTGGAATTCTGATTGCAATAATAACATTTTTCTGTATCAATTCATGCCAAAAATGTCAGAAGTTTCTGTGATTAACTAACTCACGAACAAATCTTTAAAACATGAGGCATAGTGCAATATTTATCTTGAGATGCTGAAAACACACAGAAAGAAACATATGAGATTGATCTATGCCACCTGAACACACATGAGAATGAATTGATTTCTTTTCGCAAACCATGAAGAAGAAATATTGTTGCTCATATCTATAAATAACTAAATTTTTTCCTCTTTTATTATTGAGACGTTTGTCAAATTTTTTGAAAATCTTTAAATGGCTTATTTGAATCCCACAAACTATGTAAATTTACTGAGAGATTCTTTTTGATAGAGTTAACAGATTTATATTGATAGTATATATACACGGAAGGATATTTAATATCGCGTGACAAAGTATTTGCAGACGATTGAATTTTATATATTTTTCATACATCATTCACAGAATTTATAATTTATCAAATATTAGCTTTATTATGCAAAAGTTAAAAGATTACAGGATTTAAAGTTACCTGGAAAAGAATAGTAAAGTTATATAGTTATTTAAATTTAATTTTGAAAAACTGGATTGGAATTAGAAGAATTAGTTTTATGTGGAGTCAGTATTTTTTGCCATCTTGTTAATATATATAATCGATAAATACATTATAACATTAATCATTTAATAATCGTGAATTTTGTTTAAACTTAACCTGAGTAATGATTTTCCAGCATTAATTTTAATATAAAGTGGTAAAATATTTTCGTAAAAATAATATTAGTTTTCATTGATTATACATAAGAAGTGAACAATTTTTTCAACAGATAAACCTAAAAAATTGAAGCAACGATGTATACAGTATAACACGAGATAATGACACTTGAAAAAGAACTACGTATATAAACTTTTCAAAACATATTGTACAAATTCAAATATAAAAATACGCATTTGAAAATCAACAAAAAATATTCACATAGAATAATTCATAAAAATGATGACATCAAATTTTGAATCCATAAATTATAATAAATAAAAACAAAAATAATGAAGATGACATAAATAAATAAAATAAAATAAATATGGAGTAAAAACGAACAAATAAAATAAAATAAATCTTTCAAGATTTTATATGGTGAAATAATGACAAATTATAATAGAATATTAATTTATAACAAAAATTACTTGCTTACAATTTTTTAAAGATATGCATTTTTTTAATACTGTGAAAACTATCAAAAAGCTTTTTTTTTATTAAAATTGTTTGAAAAATATTTATAAAAGCAATGAATTAAGTTTTAAAAAGTTTATATTCACTGCTTTCTTTAAATGGCAACACATTTTTATAGGAAAGTATCCATTTTTTGTCTGGATATAATGTGTTACTTATTTCGTCTTCCGTACTGTAACAAATTGAGTTAAAATTTCTTGTATAAAATGGGCACTCTCTTAGCATTATACCGCCAATTCATTTCGTTAAATGAAAAAATCGTCGCCAAATGCCGCGATATGTAACCAATATTGGAAAACCTTCACACATATATTCAAACACAATAATAATGATGATTACGGTATTTGGTAACACTTTTTAAATTGGCGATGGCTTATCGTTTGGCGAAATTAATCGACGGTATAATATTTACATTTTAAAGTTTAATTATTTTTTTTCGAATTTTGAAGACGAAATTGGATGAATAGTATGCGTCTCTTGTAACTAAATCAACTTAGAATAATGTAAGAACCTTTTCTTCTTGTAAAAAAAGTATCCTCAAGTTGGATCATAAAGCAAAAACACCTTTACATTAATTCGTGTCTCACCGACACTTACCTTCTCGTCTTTCCGTCTTGATGGCCTGAAGTTTCTCGACGTTGCTGGGATCATTCAACCACAGTTGCATCCTAATGAATGGCTCACGGCCTTTGATACTCAACATATGCCAAGGCTTCGGCTTGGATAAGAGTTCGCTCACAGATCCTTGGGACAGACCGAGAACTGCTTCTCCAAAAAGCTGTTGAAGTAAGAAGATATGAAGTAAATTAAATTGGTCAATCACACTCGCAAGTTAGCTTTTATTTATAGTGGGCACCTCATTTTAACAAAATAATAAGCATTATTAATTTCAGTGGACACGTTCAAGCGCAAAATAGAATTAAGAGGAAAATCGTGTGAAATTTCTTAAGAGTATTTTCAAAAAAATGTACCGAAATATCGATTGAAGATTCGCAACTTTGACTTAAAATGTCTTTTCTTCTTTCTACATGTTGTAAAATATGTGATTCAAGCATAAAATGTTTTCTCCATATAAAAAAAAATATTGATCTAACATTCCCACTTTTATGCATAATGTATGTGAGCAGTCAATTTTAAAAATTACCTACACCTGTTCGGTAATTCTTATTATTCTACAAATAATAATCTCTCATATTTTGCTTTATAAAGTTAATTCATTTGAAATAAAATGCGTTGGTATTGAGCATTTCAAGAATTTCATGACTCAGTATTCTATTAAGCGGCCCTACATGTTATAGTTATATAACATTGAATCACTATAAGATAATATTTTTACCGAAAAAAACTTCGAGGATTTAAAATTTAGGTTGAGTATGTTTGTTTGATCAACTTGGATTACACATTTTTTTCATTTTTATTGATCACTTGCCACATGCATGATGAATTTCCTAGCTTCAGCAGTAAATTTATAGAAAATTGATTATAAGTCAAGTTGGCGAGTAATTAAAACAAACAAAGATACTGAAACACTCTTTCACGAATGTTTTATACGAAAGTTGAAATAAAAGAGCGATTAATGGCCATATGAATATTATGATGATAGTATAGAAATAAATTATTTCGATTACAAGGATTTATTTTAAGTGATACTTCATGAAAAATTGAATTCTATGTATAAAAATTACTCTCTGTAAGGTACTTTTATACTCTTTAATCTTTTTAGAGTTCAAGAGGAACGAATATAAGAAAAAACAAATAAATTTATGTATTCACATTTAGCTTTTAATACCAGACATTAAGAATTTAGGAATGGTTGCGTTTCGATTTCCTTTCTTCAAATGAAGATGTAATTTAAGTTTCAAAGACACATCCATTTTATTCAAGATTAATATATATTTTTTTTCACCTTTTTTTTAAGTGATTTCACAAATAATGAAGGTATTCTGGACAGTAGCGCACACAAAATATTTCAAGGGGGGTGTCCACGGTCGAAAGTCCCCCCAACTCCTATCATACCTCAAGACAACACCAATTGATTCTTCTGAATTTGTCGATTTTGTTAACAAAAAAAAACCAAATTATTGAATTAATAATTAGCATTAATTAATAAAATGGTTAAAGTGTAGTATGGGGGGGGATGTCAATTACTTTTGGCGACCAAAATCGATTGCCAAGCTACTTCACTCAGCGATAGGTGTCCGGAAGCTGGAATGAATTCTTTATCTCGCCAAATCCAAAGAAAAATTGTCAAATTTTTAAAGGGCCTGCCTATACTACACTTTAACCTAATAAAATAAATTGTTAATTACAAGTACTTAATTAAATTTTACGTTATATATTTTGGATTATCATCAATCGAAAAAAACTCAAGTGCTTTGAGGGTGTCCGGGCCCCCAGGACACCCCTCTTGTGTGAGGCCACTGATTCTGGACAATATTTTTCCTGACAAGACGTGGTTAAAAAAATTCACACTAATCACAAAAAGACAAAGTGGATACAAATGTATTACCTTTTGTCCGATGTTGTGAACCGTGAGGGTCTCTTTGATTCTAGCTGTGATGATCTGAGTGTCCAAATCTGTGGTCACTGCCGCCATTTCGTACACGGAGGGCTGTACGTAAGGGGCCAGGCATCGATTACCCCTTCGGCCAGGAGGTACAGCCCCTTTTAGATTACCACTGGAAGGCAGGGATGCACTTCCAGAAGGACTGTGGGCCGTCAAAGGGGCTGAAGGACTTTCTGGGGTTGATGGGGGTTGTGGAGAAGATGGGTGAGATGGTTTCGAAGGGGTTTGCTGTTGGTGACTCGGATACGTTGGTTCGGCTGAACTGACAGGGCTGAATCTGTTGGATCCCGCTGAAAAGAGATTTCTATTTGTTCATAGTGTAGATATTTAGGCTAATAATCTTAACAATTGCAAAGTTCATATGTTACGCTGAGAACTGACAAATACTATTGCTTCGATATGAACTGGAGTATGTGTTTTCACAAATGAGACAGATTTAACAGAAAGATATCTTCATGAATCGAACAGTATTTACGTTTCATAAAATTGAGAAAGCGGTAATATCTGCCACATTCGAATAGTTCAGGAAAGTTAACGTCGTTCCTTTGATTCTTTAATTTATTATAAATTTTCACACAAAATACGATTTTCATTATTTACAAACAAGAAATCCGTTTAAAAAACTCTTGGTCCCTCTCGAATCTCGTTCTTGTTTTCGCTCGCTGCCATCTTTTAAAAAAGTACCTTACACACAAACGCTTTTGAATTAATTAGTTTTCTTTATTCTATCTGTATGTGGGCTTCAATATTGTTTATTTACATTTCATCCGAGATTATATCAACTAAACTTTAAAAATTGGATCTTTGAATAAAGACTTATTTAAAAAAGAAAGCAATTTACATTTTGATTAGAGGCGATTAAGTGGTTGTGACCGAAAAATTAAATAGGCTTGATCATGATCACACCATTTGTTCGAGTATGCTTTTCATACAACGCCAAGAATACAAGGGAGGGATTATTCGAATATCAAGCAATTATAAACAGGGAAGAACCGGGAAAAACGCATTAAAAAAAGTACAGTCACGTGTCTAGGTGAATGGAACAACTAGAAACTTACAGAAATGACATCATTGTTTAGGGAATATTAATCCCTATTACTAAAGTGCTTGAAAACCATGTGACGTATTTCTTGGAATCGCCGATAAACTACCAAAGTTCAAGGTTAAAAGAAGGAGTAATATACTAATATGACGTTTTTAATGCTTTAGAAAGATAAATTGAGACACGCTTCCCAATAAGAGAATCAGGATTTATGAGTTGGATGTTATGAATAAAGGTGATTCGGATTATGAGTAGATATCAATTTAAGTTATAACATACATATATTTTCTTTTAAAAAAGTCAAAGTTCTCTACTAAAAAGAAATGAATATTCAATAATCGGCAAAACTGCAAAAAAATCGAAATTGCAAGGCAAACCCGACTGTATAGAAATATAATTTAAAATACATCTAAAAACATGAAAGAATAAATAATAAAAGATAAAAACTGAAAATAAAAATCCCAGAATGACATATTAAATACTTAAAAAAGGAAGGAAAGTAATACAAAAAAACAAAAATTGAAAAAAAGCAATAATTCAAAAGGCAATTTTAAACTTTTAGGACCCAATAAATAAGGTTAAACTGAGGGATATATATTGTTTAATTCCTTCACCTCAAATGAGGAGCGTGACTCCTCGCGATATACGAATTTCCAAGTTAAACAAAATTTCCAAAATCTCTTTATTTTACCATTCATAGGAACATATTAGTTTAAATTAAGGTATCCGACTGGTTGCGACAACTTTTTTTTTTTAAAAAGGAGACATGGGGATTTTTTTGTTATTTTTAGATTTGATTAGTGTATTTTAAGAAAAATGTGCTAAAATTAAGAGAAAAAGAAATTATTATTACTAAAATGGGAAAAATAGGTAAAAATTGACAAAAAATAGCATAAACGCGGTCCATTCTGAACCAAAGGCTTATAAACAAATTTTCAAATTTTTCAATCTAATGTGTTGCTATATTATTCAATTTTGAAATGACCTTCAGGACAAGAGATATTTTGTTTTTTACAAAAACTAGAGCACTTTCTTTAATATGAAATTGCTTAAAAAAAACAGTGATTATATTCACTTACGGGACTGTAAATTTGGTAATAAAACAGTGATTAATAAATCTGAAGGTTAAAACAATTCTACTATTATACAGAACTTACAGAAAAAATTTCAGTTGATTATGTTAAAAACTTTTTTAGCGATCGCTGACCCCGTTCGATTATTTTCAAAAAATCACATTTCTGAGTAAAACGCGTTTTAAAGTATGACATCTTGGTTAAAGTAATGGCATCTGCTTTTACTAAAACACTTGTAGTGTTTGTTCTAGTGAACGGAAAATGATAAACTTGGTATTTTTATAAAGCTAATAAGATGGCCCATAAAATAAAATTTGTCAATTTTTGGCAAAACTCACAATTTTAGGGTAGTCGGATACCTTAAATGCACGTAGAAACTGAACATTTGTTTGTTGAAACATTTGAAAACAATTTGAAAAAAATCGCTTAATGTCATTGTTTGTTTTAAGGTATTCTGTTTCTTAGCACGAGAATTACAATAGATTTGAATAGTTTGCACAACTATAAGAATAAGAATTTACATGTTTGATGAACTTCAGCCGACCATGTCCACGGCATGGCTGGTACATGCGTACCTGGAGGCACGGGCACCCCTCCGTATCCGCCCATCCTCATGAGCCTCTCCGGAGCGATCTTGTACTGGGACGCGACCAGCTTGTGGACCGCATTCTCATCCTCGAGGAACATCTTCATGCGAATGAAGGGCTCCCTTCCCTTCTGCGTCAGCATGTGCCAAGGTTTTGGACGTGCCAACAGGTCAGAGACGGAGCCTTGCGACAGTCCCAAGACACTTTCCCCAAACAACCGTTGGCTGATGGAGTATTGGGATAACTGTTCTTTCACCTGCAACAGCAATGAACAGTAAATTTCTATTTTGGAGAGATATTTAAAAAAAAATATTTTTAAACTCTCGTTTCAAGTAGATGTATTTATAATTTTTCATATGGATGTAGGAAAAGTTAAGGTAAATATTGTTGGTAGTGAAACATGGATTTTAGATTGCAAAATTGCTAATCAGTTGATTTTATGAAACAGTGGCGTAACGGATAATTGGGCCCCCCGCAAGGTCAAGTGCTGGGCCCCAAGCCCAATCTTATATATATATATACTTGTTAGAAAAAATCTGCATTCACCAACTACTGTTTACATAAACAACGAAAAAAAATTTAAAAACCGGAATTTGAAATTTCTTTAAAAATTATATTTTATTTAGTTCCTTTAAAACTAAACTCGGTTTGCTTTGACAGCTTTGAAAATAAGGACATGTTTGTAGCGATACCAACAAAAATCAATTAGAAAAGTCTGCGTTCACTGTTTAGTAGTAACTACAAAAATTATTTAAAAAGGATAATGAGCTATTCAATAGCTGGTTGGATAACCCTGTGTTTTGAAAACCTCCTGGAGTCATTTCAGCATTGAATTAAAAAGTCTAGTGGTTCTTTCAGAGCTCATCTTCTCTCATTCGTCCTCAAGAGCACTCTTTTCTAGTAAGTGTGGTGGCCGCGGTAGCCAAGTGGTCAAGGTATCGGATCATGGCTAGTGTGTCATGAGTTCGAGCCCAGTACCACTGAAGACCCTCCGTGTAGGTTAAATCTGTCGAGAGCTCAAACGTCCTTCCGTTAGTGTGGTGTGGTAGTTAGGAGAGGGAAGTGCCAGCTCAGGTGTCGTCCTCGTCACTTGACCTTGGTTCAAAATTACGAGGTCCGTAGCCAAAAGCCCTCGTGTAGCTGAACAGTGTGACATTAATATTCACTCACTCACTATTCTAGCAAGTGTGTGTATATACATACAAAGGATTGCCAAACCATTACTTAATGTACCTAAAAATATTTAAAAAAAACTTTTTTGAATACAAAATCAACCGGAGCCTGAGTGAACAAAAAGCAAAAAAGCATAACATTTTTAATATTTATTAAAACGGGAAGTCTAACGATAGATAACATGGTAACTTTAATAAAACTGTACACTAAGAAAGAACCGAACACTGTAAAATAATTTTCGATTAAAATTCTTAAGAAAGAAGAAAGGTATGTCTTACCTAATCCTGCATTTCTGAATCTCAGAGGCTGAGCTTGACCTAAAGTTCGATTATATTCTAGCGTATATAATTACTCCAACTTTTAATAAGGAGTGTTCTTTGTATGAAGCAAAAATGATTTCATGAAAAAAAAATAAAAAACTGATACATTCCATTATGCTTTATTCTCATTTTGCCTCATTTGATTGAATACTAATAACTCTATCATCAAATAATCATTTGAAATGCTCTCTCTGCTTTTTCAAGTATCGTAATACTATTTTACTTGAAAAAAGCATAACAGATGTACATTATTTACGACTTCGCTAAATGAAAAGGAAATACATGGGAAGGGGGGGGGGGTACCAAAGCCGCCAATAAGTTACGTTGCTACTTCGTAAAAAGTAAATCATGTCTTTTTTTTCCTTCCTGCAGCTTAATGTAAAGTGTATGTAATAATAACAGCAATGAATTTTTATATCTTTTTAGCATTTTATCCGATTCTCTGGTCGCCTTGATTACAGAAAATAAATTTTTTTTTTTGATTTGGCTAAAGGATTAAAGATATTTAATGAGCGTATAAAAATTTTGATAAGGAATGAATGACGTTAGATAGCTAATTGGAAAATCGCTTAAAAATTCGATTTAAAAAAGTGTGAAGTGAATTTTGAGAAAATCTATGTTTATGGCGTCAGTCAGGCTTTGAGCCCCCTAGAAGCCTTGGGCCCCCCGCAGTGTGGGGTTGCGGGGGTGTACGTTACGCCACTGTTATGAAATGTGTTCGAATATAAAATTCTCGATAAATGACCTATAAAACATTAGAGAAGTATAAAGTTCTTCAGAATATAATAATTCGTTCTTACCTATATTTGTTGTAATGGTGAAATCTTGTAACGAAGAATATCTCATTTTTATTTCGGGAGCTTATCAAAGAAGTTTTTTCCAACCCTTAATAAGAGACTGTCAAGCCATTTTATTTTTTATATTAATTACACGATAACCCAATTTCTCACTTGTCATGGTAACTTTAAAAGCTAGTTGAACAAGTTTAATTTAGTTCTGTCATTTTCCTGTGATTGTAATATTGGTGGTGAGGAAAACGTAGAACATACGCTCCTTCAATGTTCCAAGTTAGTCGGCGAAAGAAAGATTCTAAGATTGGCTTTCAAGGGACTTGATATAAATTGGCCTTCGAAATGTCAGCAAAATATTTCCACCAGAAGTGAATTTTGTGGAATTCGTTGTAAATACTTGTAATCCTTCAAAGCCTCAAAAGTTTTTTTTCCTTCTTTCCTTTGTAATGTGTGAATAATACTTATTTCTGTGAGCCCCGTGTGGTACTTTATGGTGTACGGGGCTTTTACAATTGTTTTCAACAAAAAAATATTTGTTCAAAGGCATACAATCTTTTGAATACACAGAATTTATATGACTAAGGATAGAACTGATTTTAGCGATGTGATTTGACTTATTACTTGAGGAAAAAAAAGTTAAATTAAATAGAGTACTTCTTACTCTAATTAAATTTTAAACTGTCAGTCTTGTTATTTTGACAAATTTGGAGCATTTTGCATTTTCAAGAAAATGCAAAGAGTGTTGTAAAATTCCTCCAAAATAATTCTGCTCGATAATTTTATATAAAATGCTTTTAAAATTTTAATTCAGTGATAAAAGATACATACACCTCTCATCTTTTATCACTCTAGCAAGGTAGACAGATAGAGGCAGCAATTAAAGAACTACAAGGGGTGATCAAATGAAAAGGTACGAAACGACATAAAAATGAAACAGTTAAATATTTGCATATTCCGCCAAGGGAGAATGTAGCGAGACATCTCGGGATGCCATTGGAGACTCTGACTGGGATCGGATCATGCGCGGGTGCCCGCATGCGCAGGAGAGAGCAAAGGCTCTTATAAAAAGCGGCGTCCAAATGATGCGAGCACAGAATTACTCGAGCACAGAAAAAGCATTAACTCCAATGTGTACTGTGAAACACTCCAACGCCTACGCAGGTCCATCAAGAACAAAAGACCGGGGCTGCTCACGGAGAGTGTGGTTCTGCTCCATGATAACGCGCGTCCACACGTCTCCAGAGTCACACAAATGGAACTGGACAAGTTCCAATGGGAGACGTTGGACCATCCGTCCTACAGTCCGGATATGTCACCCTGCGATTTCCATGTGTTTGGTCCACTGAAGAAACACCTGAAAGGAAAGCGCTTCAACTCGGACGACGTACTCAAGGACACTGTGAAGGACTGGGTCTCGTCACAGCCACAGGAATTCTGGGAACAAGGAATCCTGCGGCTTGTTCATCAGTGGGATCGTTGTGCTCAGGCCTATGGTGTATATTTTGAATAAAGTCTATATTTGTACCCACCGTGTCGTTTCGTACCTTTTCATTTGATCACCCCTTGTATTTATTTAAGAAATGTGAGCAAAATAGAGATTAATGAGCTTACTCTCTTCACTATATCTTCCGTATTCAAGTTGTTATAGTGGTCAAATTGTTGTTGCGTGATGGGTGGCAAGACGGCCTTCATAGGACGCTGTGGCAGAGTACTGAAGCTTGGCGTGGCTGCTTGATTCAGCAGCGAGTTGGTGATCGACTGCATCCTCTGAAGAGGAGAAGACTCTTCAGAATTCGTGGACTGTTGTCCTTCCGGAGGAAGAGGAATTAGGGGACTGGCCCCCGAGTAAGGAGAAAGGACCTTCATGGCATCCGATGGAAAGAAGCCGCCATGCTACGGTTAAAAAAAAGGTTCTGGTCAAGTCAACATAATCAAATTAGCATTCTTTGATAGTTATTTACTTTGGCAATGGAATAATCAAGAAAGCAACTGCATTGGTAAATGTTATTTTTTCGAGGAAATCGTGTTGCTAACGAAGAGAAAATAATTTTTTAAGCTTTAAAATCAAAATGTATTGACGTATCTTAGAAACAATATATTTATTCAAGTAATATCGGAATAAAAATGATATTCATGTCATTTTTTTAAAGGACAAATACCATATGCATAACTTATCGTATGCGTTTATAATGTAACTCTCACTCATTTCTTGTGGTCGTGGTGTCTGAGTTGTCATGGTTGCGAACTCTTGAATAGTGTTGTCAGATCACGGGTTCGATACCCAGTGTGGTTGAAGAACCACCTGTGTAGAGGGATTGGGGCACTTAAATCTGTCGAGACTTCTCCCATTTGTGTGGTGTGAACGTTTGGAGAGGGCGTGCCAGCTCAGGTGTCGTCCTGCTCATTTAACCTCGGCTTAAAATAACGAGCTTCATCGCCAATAGCCCAAGTGTTGCTTCATTGTGCATTATAAATTAAAATCAAATCAAAATCGTTTGCTCATATCTTAAGTCTGAATTTTACTAAATATTTTTGTGATGTTTTATTTGGCTTGACTCTAAAAAACCCATTTTTTCGGTTTCTCCGAAATGATATTTCATTTATTAATTTATTCACACCTTCGCGGAAAGGGGCTTGAAAGTCTTCTATTTAACGCGGAGTAATTTAAATTCGGAAATTCTCCGTTTGCCGAATACAAAGCTCGTAATTGTAACTCCATCTGACGAAAATAGCCTACATGAAAGGTAAAAAAACAAACAAACAAAAAACGAGAAAAATTCAAACATCTTAACAATTTTCATTGGCTTATTATATCGATAAAAACAAAAAAACAAAAAACCAAAGATTCATACCGAGATTTACAGTTTCATATCAAATTATTCCCTATCTAGATAGCATGTTTTAGAGGATTCACTTATATTATTTGATCAAAATTTAATGACAATTTCAATATAGAATAAATTATAACTTAAGCAATTTTTCGATACTGTGATAAAAATTTACATTTTTTAAAAATTACCAAGAGTGGTTAGGTAAAAATGAACTTGAGTAACATTAATACTTTATAAAATCTTATAGTTTCAAGACGCACAATTTGAAGAAATATTTTTTCCAGATAGTTGGAGTTTTTCGTTTTCTAATTAAAATTATTACAATTCAGTTTATATATAAGTTATGTTTTCAACAATTGTTTAGAATTAAATTTTGAAATTTTAATCTTGGTAAACTCTTATTGTTAAAGTTTTAACTCACATTAATTAAAAAATAATTCTATGATGTTAAGCCATATTTTAATTAGAATGATTCAAATACTGTTCATGTCTTTTTACCATGATAAATATTATAATGATGAAACATTTTTCAATGTAGTAAGGAAAAAGATTGAATCTCTATTTCCTTAACATTTACAATCTTGATATTTCAAACATTTTAAATCGCAGTTTTTTTTTAGCACGTTAGATGTCTTCATGTGTGTCTGTATGTAAGCAACGTATCAACCTTTTGAAAAGTGGCATAGATGTTCAGGAACATATGTTTATAAACGTATATTACAATAATGGATTACTTTTCACTGTCTGAATTTAAATTTACGAGTTATAACACGCACAAAAGCATTGTGAGGAATTGTATTTTGATTTCCTCGTTTGATGCACTGGTAGCCATGTTTTTTTTATGTCTTTCTAAACAGGATTTTTCCGGTGAGAAAATTGAAGTAAAAATGCAATTGGGTAATATACTTAAGATTCATATGACATTTAGCATGAAAAATAGGTCAGACACGTCGGGAATTCAGACAATAGTAATTTTTTTTATAGTTTATCTTGATATGTATTTTATAAGATGACGATGAATGTTGACGTATAACAAAAGCAGACAAGCATTTTCATTATGACAAGGATTATTTCTATGTTTTACTCTCAATGAATTGTTTAAACTCTTAGTTTTCTTCTTAATAATCAAATAAGTAGATTAATTTCAAAAATTTGTATCCTTTTTATTTAACGAAGAAGAGACATTCGAAAAATTTCTGAAAATAATAATTTGATGATTTTAAGTCAATGTAATTGTTAAAATAATTTAGTAGCTAATTTAAATACAACACAGCATGATTTTTAAAGCCAGTTTTATTCGAAAATTATCAATTTTTAGAAATAAAGCACAGAATTTTATAACATATAGATACTATAAATGACACAAATTTAAATTTTAAGTTAAGTAATCGAAAATAAATCCTTCTCAAATATAACATCGCAATTCTATACGTATAAAAGACTATCAACTGAAGAATCATGACGAATTTAAATCCACTGCTAGTTGCTATCAGCTTTTCCTTGGGAATTTTGAACTACAGAAACACATTTCTTGATCCGCATATCTTAATACGGTTTTTCATTGATAAAAAATAAGAGAGTATTTCTTCTAATTTAGCACACAAAGGGTCTCTTTCACCAGTTTATGCTTATCACAATACAAATCTTTATAAATATGTTAAAACCTGAAAATAGTTTAAAAATTGAACATGATTGAAGTAGTTTATATAAGTAAATCAAAATACCCCCTCCGCCCACACAATTACTTCACATTTTCATTTCTTTTAGGCACGTGGTAACTTACTTCAAATAAATATTTAAAAATTTAACATGAAAAAATAGCAACCAATAATTTTAACCAGTATTTCATGCTTAAAAAATAATTGATTATATAGTTTTTTTCTTCTCTGTCTTAATATTTCTTATATTTGTGTAAAATTTATATAGTATGAAATATGAAACTATCTAAACATAGAATCATAGCTTTTTTTCACAGCTCTTTTCATGTTTTTTGTTAATAGTCATATTATTAATAGTCATATTTGTATTTCACGATTCTATTTTTAGAGCTTCCTTTTACTTCCCATACATTGAAATGCTGAAAAAAGTAATGAATACATTTCTTGAGGCTCTCACTGAAGTTTTTTGGGTGCTTCAAAACATTTTAAAATTATAAATATGGTCTATTTTTTTTTACAAAAACAAAACGAAAATTACTCAAAAGATTACTATTTTTGTTTTATTTGTTTATTTCCAACGCTTTTAACTCATTCATATTTTGATCACATCAAATATATATACAGTATAATAAAATAAAATAATATAAGAGACAAAATTGTACTTCCTACAAGGCTAAGAAAGAAAGAAATTGGATTTTAAGAAACATATCAAGAAAATAAATGGTGCAAAAGAATATTGTACTAAAACCGGATATAAATAAACAAAACAAGAAACAGGTGTGCATCGCTATTAAAATTGAAGTTGCCAAAAGAGTCTGAACTAAAATGGAGACCTATTATGATTTCTAAAGCTGTCGATGAAATTGGCCAGCTATTTATATATAAAACTCTTGTTTCGTTTTTTTGATAATTCTTATTGAAATAACATAAATTTTTTTTTACTGACAAAAGCATTGTTGGACATCATTATTGTGTATTTGATCTCAAAAGATTGAAAAAAAAAAACTGTCCTCGCGCTTTACGAATAAAAACAGAAATGAACTTATTCGTACGAATCCGTAATGAGATTTTTCCAATAAATATTGTGTCCGAGGTAGCTGAATGACTCGTGACCGGTGAGTCATGAGTTCGAGTCCAAATGACACTTCAGATCAATCGTGTAGAGTGGACAATCATTAGCCAACAAATGTATGTTATGCAAAGGCAAGAGGTTCCAGCAAAGGTGCCATCGAGTTTCATCATCAATAGCTATCGCGTTGTCTTTGAATTCATATAAATAACGAATAAAAAAACCCCCAAAAAATATTTTCAGAATTTGTACTCACGTCATGAGGGCTCTGCTGTTGAGGATGTGGCAGACAACACGCAGGTTGGTCTCTACAAAACGGAATTCCGCAGTCCTGTCTCCTGTGCAGAGGACATGCATGGCAGGAGGGATCAGGATGGTGAGATCCTTGGGTAGCCAGAAGGGTCAGTTCCCTGTGATAGATGGCCAGAGCCTGTCGAATCTCGTCCTGAGCTTGCTTCACTTGCTCTTCGGGTTGTCCTTCCTTCATACGTTTTCCTAAAGCAAAAATTCAATGTATTTTAAATCTTTGAAACTAATTTATTAAAGGTGTTTTTCAATAAAATGGTGTATATCAGTTTCTTTGAGGTATAGTTTTATTTATGGTGTAATTTGACGCCTAAGATTTTGTTTTGTAACGATTGATTCTAGTGTAATGTATTTCTGCTGAAATTGATGCTATTTGGATGACTGAATTCCTATTGATAAACATTACTGTTACATATTTTTCTACACTGCTCCTCAACACATTCATAGTATTATCACGAAACTTCAAAATTAAATGGTATTAAACTTTGATTTCCAGCCATTTCAGCGGGTCCTTAATGTATCTATTCGTTTATCGCTCATCTCAATACCGTTTAGTTGCATTGATAACGGAAGAATTTGATATTTCAACACTGTATTTTCGAAGTTATAAGACAATTTTATGAATGAAGTTAAGAAACAAACAAACTTTCATTAGTTCATTGCTTAAATTTACACAGTTTTAGGGGGAAAAAACTCTATTGAAATCCCAAAATTGTCAATTTAATAACAACTCTACTGAATTTACGATCGATTCCATTTTAAATAATGATAAATTAGGAACATGGAAATCCCAACTCGATATTATTTGTTTCAAATAATTTTTTTTCTAATCTGAAATCTGTATTCCTTATATATTAGGGTGGATAGCTGAAAAACGGAGAAAAAAATTATTATTCATCTGAAACTACCTATATGGAATTGATGTTCAGGGGTGGCCAACCCGTGACACGCGTGCCGCCGTGTGGCACGGCGGAGTTGTAACAGTGGCATGTGAAGACTTAATGAAAAATTTAAAAAATTTAAAAAGATAAATATTTTTTCTCTTTGTAATTTTATTGAAACGCGTGGTTGTCTCAGACACCCCCCCCCTCTCTCTCTCACACACACACACACACATAGTTTATTTTAAATATATTTAATTAAGAGAATTATCATGCAGAGAATACTCTTTATTATTGTGTGCGCTGTTTTTCCAAAAGAAGTTAGGGAGCGTGTTCTGAAATATCCGAGGAAAAAACAACGAAATGTCTAGAGAGGGCGTGCTACTCAAGAATGAATACTGGCTATGGGATTTAGCTTTTCTCACCGATATTAGGGGACACTTAAATAATTTAAATTTAAAGGGGAAATATTGTATTTTTCCCTTTTTACTTACATTTGCCTAAAAAATATGCTATTTGCGTAAAAATCCCATAATAAGCCTGTAAGAAAATTTTTCCCTTTTCATATTTTTGTCGGCAAAATTTAAAGTGGCACGCATATTGTTTTAAAATTAAATAAGGGCACTTTATCCAAAAAGGTTGGCAATCTATGTTCTATGGTATGGAAATTAGAAGAAAGAAACTAATAATAATAATTTCAAAATTTAATATTGCCATTAAAGGGTTAAATTTTCGACAAAATAGAAAGATACTTAATTTAGGTTTGATGATTTTACACTCAAAATAAAATTATTTTCCTTCAATACAAATAACCCGTAGTGATGTTAATTGATAAGAGAATACTGAGTAATACATAGTACAATGTACTTCGCGACACTTCATAATCCCCTCAACTCTGTCCCCCGCTCCACCGAATCAATCCGATCCAGGCTGTTTTCCGTCTTCCCCTACCCTGTAATTTCGACACAGTAGGTTTCTTAAGAAAATTTAATACTCTAATCCAGCCTATTATTATACCTTGAGGTTCAATAGTTTTTATTAGAATTTCACTACTCATTTCATTTTTGCTTCATTAGAGTCACTTTTTATGCGTTGTTTCTTTTTTAATCTACAGTTATTTTAGCAGAATTTCGTCATTTATTGTATTTTGGGTCCTTTGAGACACGTTTTAGATGAAATTGTAGTAATGCCATATAATTATGCCTATTTTTTTTTTGCAAGTACTTGGTAAGACACCATGACTTTTAGTTTCAATGCATTCCTTGCTTTTGAAATATGAATGCATGCAGTAGCGCACACAGGAGTTTTTGAAGGGGAAAGGGGTTCCAGGGTCGAAAATCCATCATTCTCATATCATGCTCCAATATTCCACCCAACATATTCTTTTGATTTTGTCGATTTTCGGGAACAAAAAAAAAACAGTAAAAATTAATTAATTTATTTATTATTAGCACTAATTAATAAAATTAATTATTAATAAAAATAATTAAATTTTACGTAGTATATTCATAGGATTATAATCAATAGAAAAAAAAATCAAGGACTAGGGGGTGGGTGGGTCCGGACCCCCTTGTATGCGTCACTGCCCTTGCCTTAAAACGTCCCTTAGTAGCTGATACATTTTTGTTAGAATTTCAAAACTTGGTGAATTTTTGTGTCATTTGTCCTT
This sequence comes from Trichonephila clavata, assembly GCA_019973975.1. Lineage (NCBI taxonomy): Eukaryota > Metazoa > Arthropoda > Arachnida > Araneae > Nephilidae > Trichonephila > Trichonephila clavata. The sequence goes on along the minus strand of BMAO01014405.1, from coordinate 169,947 downwards.
TTTTACACAAAATCGTATAAACTCTTTATAAAAAAAAGTCTGTTTCTTTTTTAATTAGACTTATATTTTACTGGAATTTCCTTATTTACTGAATTTTCGTGTCATTTAAAACACTTTATATACGAAATTGTAGTAATGATATATAATTGTGTATATTTTTTTGTTCTTACCAATAAGTTTCAACAGCTCCTCTTGGTATATGTGGGCCAGCATAACGGGAGGAAATTCAGGGCCATAATGGCAAAAGGCTTTCGAACCGTTCATGACATCCGGGTACATGGGGTGATGCCCCATGTGGTGCAGGTGGTGTCTCATGTCTTTGTGCGGGGCGTGTGGATGCGAGGTAGCAGATACCTCTGGAGTATTGTTGTTATTGTCTTCCGATCCCGATGATGCTGGACAAGGGGCATCTGAATTCGTTGGCGCATTCCGTTCTTCTGTTTCTGGTTTTGAAGACCCTTCTCGCCCTATGAATATTGCATTGACATAAATTAATGTTTCGTCAAGAAAAAATTTGTAGGTTATACGAATGTAATTTCTGAATGCTTTAACATAAATAAATGTGGTTAATTATTAAAATTATCTGTTAGTTTTGACACAGAAATTTGTCGAATAATATTTGTGCACTTAAAAATAGAAAAAGTGTGTGCTTATTGTATTCTAATTCTTGGATTTTAAACTCGAATAGTGGTTCCAATTACCTATTTAACTGAATTATTTTTGGAAGTATAGAATATTTAAACTTTAAGCTTCAAATTATAAAGGTTATTATGTTGTGCTATTTTAATTGTTTATCTAAAATTACAAAGCTTTAGGAGGCTGTACAAAGATTTCAGCTTTTAATTTAAATGAAATTTAATACTGTTAAGAGTGTTATAGACATTCACTTTATTAAATATTCCCCCCCTTTAATTTAAGCAAAATGAAGTATTGTAGGAAGCTAAAATAGTCACTTCCACTTATTTATATTATAAAATGTGAATAAAGAAAAATTATGTAAGTATTTTTGTATATAGAACTGAAAAAGTAATAAATTTTTCTGAGGCTCCCAAAGAACATACAAATGCCTATAATTTTAAATTCCACTTAATATATAAAACTAAAAGAATTTATATTGTAGTGGAAAAGAATATGCTCTTTTATATCCGAAATTAGTGGAGTTATAAAGGAAATGTACCGAAAATATGAAAATTAATTAATTAACTATTATTTATAGGTAATTAATTAATTAACTATTATGTACTTACGACCTAGCTTTGCTCCGATAAATAAAGATTTACACATTTCAACAGTATTTTCTTACAAACGAGTTATAAAAAATGCAATAGTACACCCACAAAACAATCTATGTACGCATAATTATTAGACATAATACAAATAATTCATAATATATATTCTATTATATGCTACGCTTCAGTTCCACGAACTTTCCTTATGAATAAAACTATATCCCTTTATTTGCTATTTTTATGTATTAATTTTTTGTGGTTGTAAATGTGGATGGTCGTAAGATAAGAAGATATAATGCTTATTTAAGTCTATCTCAACTTGTATTGGAATATATCATCTAACCTTTCTTGGGAAGCAAAGACTTGAGCAACATAACGCAGTGCTGATCGCAAGCCCAGGCATGCATTTTTCTATAGGAATCTCTTCCCTTCTCTGTTAGTTTGTCCCACGGCTTGGGTTTCGACAGCAATTCCGATACGGTACCTAGAACAGAAGATTCACAAACAATTAACCCTGCATCTATCATACTACAAGTAAAACAAACATTGCTTCATATAACCCTTTCGTGGGTCCTTGGGAAGATTACTTCCCATCAACAGGATCTTACAAAATTCACCTGTGGGAAGCGCGAAACCCATAGTAATATATTGGCCTTGCAATTACAGCAATGGGAAAACTAATTCCCATATCAATTTTTAATTTTCTTATTGGCTTTGCTAAAGTGAACTAAAGAAACAGAAGTTTAGACCAGCTAACACTCCATATAACATTAGCTCGTCAGCTAATAGACGGATATTAATAAAAAAGAAAGAAAAAGGAAAAAGAACAGGACATTTTCTGCTAGCATCCAAGCAAAGAAGAGTGTAGTTCTGGATAATGTGCGCTTAGCCAGTGTAGGAAATCATATGCCAAAGGTGGTTTCCTACTTTAGACGATGTAGGAAATGTAGCAGAAAGGGACAAAAAAAGAAGACCCACTACATGTGTGCAAAATGTGATGTCCCCTTGTGCACTGCAACATGTTTCTAATGCTCATCTTTTCATGGGAAATAATCACCTTTAAATTTAATTTTCTTTATGAGGGTGAATGGTTCCTTGGGAAGTATTCTAACCACACCTAAAATTTAAATGCACAAACATAAAATTCGGAAAAATACAATATATTTCTTAAATGTTATTGTTTGATTGTTAATAAAACATAAGACAAAGAGAAATTCTGAAGAGAAATAAATGGCCCACAAAAGGGTTAATGCAAGACAAAGTTCCATTATCTTTTTTTTACCCTGTGACAGTCCAAGAACCAGTTTGGCAAAAAGCCTCTGTCCTATGTTGTTGACACTCAAGAGTTCTCGAACGCATCGTGCTATGGTCAAGGTGTTGAGAGATTCCCCACAAAAGCGATCCACGTTGATTCGAAGATATCGCTGCAGTTGTTCGGTGGACACTGCGTCTACGGGGTCTACGGAAGATGCCGAAGGAGGTGTCGAGGCGGAGGATGGTTCTTCAGGTCCACCTCCACTTTCATCTTCTATAAATAGTTAACAAAATGCCGTCAGTAATGATTGTTAATATTTATCGTGGATATTATTGTAATATAAAATTATACAAGCAAAATACTTTAAGTAGAATACTGTATTAGAACATTAACAAATGAAGTGGGACTATGGATCATAATTACTAGACTATTCTAGAGTATTTGAATGTATAACATTCTAGAACTCTTGGATATGGAGAGGATCTTAGAGATGAAACTACTGCGTTTACTTATATATTTCATTATACTATAATTCTTATAGGTTAAAGTAAAATTTTCGAGCAAAACTATTGCATTGAATTGCAATTTTCTATTAGAAATTTTTTACTGAGGGCAATGATACACTGAAATTATTGATGTAGGGCATTTTAAACACAATACGTAAAAATTCTGATGAAGAGGTGCTTGTTTATTTTTGGAGCAAGGAAACTTATGTGTTTTATAAAAAAAAGATATATCTGAGTATAAATAAAATATATTCTAATTTTGAAGTAATTCGACCTGAAAAAAAAAAGAAATTGTAACTGATATTTTGCGAGATTCCAATTTTTTACATTGAGAGAGTCACAATTGGTGATTTTTTTAAAGCTTTTTAATTTATTTTTCATTATCTTAAAAAGATGGTTAGTTTTTATAAGATCTTCATATATATATATGTATATAAATCAGTAATTAACAACAGGTTTCCTCGGGTCAAGCAATTCTTAAGGGGAAACACTTTATATGCGTTGTTGAATTGGAGAACCTCTTTCTGTAAAGGTACTGCGATATATGCAAATAAAAATAGCAATCTAAAGTTAAGGAAGATAGCAGTAAGTGGTGTTGATGCTAGTAAAAATTATTTTAGTGTAACTAGTATTTTGCATTTTCAGCGTATCTAAGATAAAGACTTGGAGCCTGATTGTTTGAGCCGAAGAAAGATAACCGTGCTTTTGTATTACCTCATAAAGTCTTAACTAGTAATTTTAAGAATTATTATTATTATAGATTAATGATTCGTTCCTGTTAGCCATTTGCAAAAATTAATTATATTTCAAAACGGTAAGAATACGAAGCTTGTTGAATTTTAGAGATGACTCTTCCTTTGGTTAACTCTCATACTAATGGGAACACACAGAGGTTCACGACAAATTCAACTAATAACTTAGAAATATGTTTTAAATGCTTTGTTTCAGCGATGATAAAAATAAGTATTCAATTTACAAGTATTTTTTTCCCACAATAGTACTGGGATGGAGCATACATTAGTTATTAACCATCGCATGCCACGTTCAGGGACGTCTTAAGACATATTGAGGCCCTAGGCCCTACGCAAAAGTAGGCCCTGGAACCTTACACAAATGTAGGCTCCACCTATGACCCTTAAAAATTGACAGTGCACAGCATACATTGTCAAATACTAGTACAAACAATAACCGAAACAAATAAATGTATATGACTTACTATCGCCCTAAACGTTTCGACCGACTACTGCCTTTTGACTGAATGAGTAATAATGGTGTATGGTGTTAGGCCTACGCCTATACATGGGCGACGGTCATCACATGTAGCCATTTGAAATACCCGAAATTCACAGTTTTTCATAGAATACAACCGAAAAAACATTTGACCGTTGAAATGATTCGAATCATGATCTTATTAAGGCTGAGTCGTAGACCCCATTGTGGCCGAGACCAGTTGACCCATGCCTTAAGACGTCCCTGGTTTCTTTGCATTTCACAATTAACTTCTAAGTAACAAAATGAAACCAATGACACGTATACGGATGCCAAATTATTATTATTGATAAATATATTATTTGTGTTTTAGAACTTCATGAACATTCCAACTTACCTGACGGTGGGGTCATTCGTGCCCCGTTCGTATCGGCGGGCTCTGATGGAGTCTTGTCATTGGTCGGTGACGCGCTCTCTATTTGTTCGTTGCCCCAAGACTGCCATCCACCCATGTCCAAAGCCTTCAGTAGCCTGAAAATTAAAGAGATTAGCATTTAAAAAGATTAGGAAAGCTTTCTTATAATAATATAGTGAAATATGTTTAAAATATCCGACTACTTGTAACAATTTTTTTTTTTTAAATTGAGATTTGGTGAATTTTTTGTAGTTTTTAGATTTATTTAGTACACATTTTAAGAAAAATATGCTAAAATTAAGAAGATAAAAAGAAATTATTATTAATAAAATGTGGGAAAAAATAGGTAAAAATTTACAAAAAATAACATAAACGCGGCCCATTCTGTAACAAAAATTTATAAACAAATTTTAAATTCTGATGTGTTGCTATGTTATTCATTTTTGAAATGACCTTCAGAATAAGAGACATTTTAATTTGTACAAAAACTAGAGCACTTTATCTTAGTTATTATATGAAATTGCTTAAAAAACAATGATTATATTAACATAAGGAACTGTAAATTTTGTAATAAAACAGTGATCGATAAATCCGAGGATTAAAACACTTCTCAGAGCATACACACAAAAACTGAAATAGTTATTTTCAAAATTTTTTTTTGCTGTCGCTGGCCCCGTTTTAACATTTAAAAAAAACCCCACACATTTCGAGTAAAACTCGTTTTAAAGTATGACATCTTGCTTTTAGTAATGGCATCCGCTTTTACTAAAACACTTGCAGTTTTTGTTCCAGTAAACGGAAAATAATAAGCTTGGTATTTTTATAAAGCTAATAAGCTGGCCTATAAAAAAAAATCATAAAAAAAACTTGTCAATTTTTGGCAAAATTCAAAATTTTAGGGTTGTCGGATACCTTAACGCGAAAACGCTTAAGACAAAATATCGATCAACACGAAATAATACAACGGTCCCGACACACTAATATGTATTTTCATGCATTTCCCCCTCTTAGCACGAAAAGATTTTTTTCCTGGGAATAAAGAATATACGGTAAGCAACAACCGAAGTTTGAAAACGTTTCTGTATTATTAGACTGTACTACTGTAGCATAGGAAGAATTCGTTGCAGTAGATAATGGTAATGTGCGCACAACCCCAATTATTGCAGACAAACAGATTTTGGAGTTTGTTCAAAGCTCAAAAAATATCATTGATGCAGATTCCGACGACGAAAAGGAAATGAATCCCACGTCATCCGAAATAAGGAATATCAAGAAAAGTACGCGAAATTATTTAGGCACACATTCAAAAAGGTAAAATAAGTAACAAAATGGACGATATCGAACAATTTGTGGATAATTTGATGCTAAAAAAGACAATGCAAAAACAAAACAAAAAATAGATCATTTTTCAAAAACTCAAATAATATATCGTTTTTCGTGAATGTATTTTTTTTTCGTGAATGTTTTGATATACAGATATATCAATTTATTGATGCGTATAAATAATATAAATTCTAATAAGCTTAATTTTGTTGATATGTTTTTTTAAATTTCTTTTAACACGAAAAAATATTTCAGTCCCTTCAGTTTCGTATTAATAGATTTGCACTGAATCTTGTTGAAAAATGACAGCCCCATATGTATATGTTATTTTCGTTTTAAAAAAAATAAATATTCATAAAATATAAGACAAAAAAGAATTATAATTTTTAAATGTTCAAAAATTTGTAATTAAATTCTAAAAATTACAAAGGTCGAACACACACAAAGAGATTACATGAAGCCCTTAATAATCCGGACACGAGTGCACATCGTTTGATATGGACAACCATTTAAAAAAATATCGGCATTTACACACGCAAAATAAGTCTTGTTCTGAGTAGTTTGTTTGTCGTATCACGCTTCCAGGCCACTGGTTCGAGGTCCGGGCTGACCAAGGTCGACTCAAACTCTCATCCCTTCAGTGGCTCGATAAATGAGTACCAAGCTTGCTTGGGAACTAAACACTGCGGGTTTCACGTCAAACTGACCACCTAACCGGAATACCTGCTCATGCACTTCAGCGTCCAAGGTCACGTAAACTGAGTTTGGGCACAGTAGGCTTTGGCTCGCATGGGCTGTTGCGCCACTGAGTTTAGTTTAATTTATAGTATATATATATAGCATTGAATACTTGCCTTAATTCTCTCTTTAAATCAGTGTAGTCTTGCTGTCTTAATAGTTTCTCAGCTAAATCCTTGATGACTCTATCTTTTTCAGTCACTGCGTCTTGAAGTTGAGCTATCTGAAATAAGTATAAAACATCAATATAAGTTTAGGAAGCATATTCGTGACATGTCATGTCTAAGCATAATACATTATATTATCAGCTCGAGAAAATGGTTACGGCTACGGTTTTTTAAAATCATTTTGAAAGCTATGCTTTAAAGTTGGAAGTATATCCTGACTTGTGAATTTCAGAATTCGTTACATTGTCTTAAAAACATGTTAAGTATGTTTTCTTTTGAATTATCAATAGGAAAGTTAAAAGAAGTTTATTTTCCTTTAATTGATAACTTGATTTTAAAGACTCTTGAAACTCTTAAGCCCCGATCGACTGAGATGTTAAAAAAGAAATGGTTATTTGATGTTGAACCGATATCATTAAATTGTTTGGTGACCAAAAAAGTTTTGTCGCTTTTATATGATGAGTTATAATTCCAAGGATTATCCGAAGTTGGAATCGCACAACATTCTAAGAACTGTTTATCCGTTATAATAATACGAGTTTCACTTAAACGATTGTTACAATCTCCAACCGCGCGCGCGCGCGTTCACTTTCATTTTAAAGTATAATTCTATTCCTGAAAAATGACTGCGAAACGTAGTGTAATACAAATGTGTTTGCTTTATGAATTAAATATTTGAATTGTCTCAGCTGAAGCAGCAAAGAAAAAAATTATTGCTTACGGGGAATAAACAATTACACAAAAACGACCCAGAATTAGTTAAAAAAATTTCTCTCTGCCGGGGTTTAATTCTTACAGAAAACAACGTCACTCAGAAGGCCATCAAATATAAATATAAAAAAAAATGGAGACAATGATTCAATTATATTAAGTTTAACGTCTTAACAGCTTGCAAAAAAGTTCAAATCAAGTAGTGAAATGATATTGAAGCATTTACACGACCCCGCTTTGCAATAAAGATTAGAACAAAAATTATCAATTTAGGGTGGAAAAGACCCGATATTTTTCAGATAAATTTCCATTAGATTATTTTCATTTTTTATCTTAGAGCAAGCATATTCTTGGTAAACAATTTGATATTGAAGAACTGAAAGAGGAGGTGATGTCATTTTTTAAAAATGAAAAAAAAAAAGCAGTTTTTAAAAAGGAATTTATTAATTAGATTCTCCCTGTGAAAGGGTTGCTCATTACGAAGGGAGATATTTGTTTAATACAATTATTTTATGTAAAAAGATACAAAAATGCCCCTCCCCTTCCTATACTTCAAAAGCAAAATACTTTTTTTGGTTATCTGAAATAAATATGCTTGCACAAAATTTTTACTTTCTAGTCGTTCTAATACCTCTTACAGTTTTTTCAAATAGTTTCGAAAACCTTGAACAATTTTCTCATCAACTTAATATCTTAGTCATCTAGTAAAATAGCAAATATATGTACTTACTTTTGAGGTACTTATTTCTTTTAAATTATTAATACTGGACTGTAGTCTTTGCATCTCATCCACTAAGTGAGAGACCTGAAATCAATTATAATAAGAAATTAAAATGGTTTAGATATTAAAAAAAAAAAAAAAAACGAAATGAAGATGCAAAAATATCATTAGGTATTAGTTGATAGCATTAATATTTATTTAAAAAAAGATTTCCGAATTTTTTCCGCCTTTAAAAAAAAATCGGCCTTAAAAGCACGCGTGCATGATCAAAAATTGAATTCTCCTTAGTTTATTAGTTTGTTTCAAATGATTTTTGTTTTGCAAAATTCAAAGATTTTAAAAAAAATAAATTTCGGAGATTTTTTTTATAGATTTGAAATACTTTGGCATTTTCGGTCTTAAGAATATTCATGTCTCACATAAAAGTAAGCTTCATATAGCATTTTTTAAATATTCTAATGCAGCAACTACGTAACTTACTGCTTTATTTATTCTCTTTTGCGAATCAATTAAGGAAAATTTTTCCTTAATAAAAAAGTGTTTAATATGGAGTGATTTGGCACTCTGATAAACACAAAAATTACATCTATTACAAATTAGAATAAGCTTAGAACAGCATCGATAAAATCAGCAATCAATGAACGACTAATTATTAATTTCTCAACTTACAAGTACTTTATTTAGTTAATCACTAATTTTAAAAAATGGCGCTGCACATTATATACCATGTAAATTTAAATACAATAAAGTCCATTCCAAAAATAAAATAAAAATAATTTACTTTGCTATCAAAAACAAATACTCTTAAAACAACGTTCAAAAAAAAAATAAATTCAAGTCTCTTATATTTTAGTTGTTTGTATTCCAACAAAATTTGAGCAATGATTACGTTACTGCTAATCCTACACGCAAGGGTTTTTTAACTCACTCTTTCACAAAATTTTTAATAATTGCGAGACCAACTATATTCTTAATTTTTCACCAAAATATTTTATTTTAATTTAATAATACACATTAAATTAAAATATAGTAATTACAAAAAATACAGAATTAGAATTATATAAGGTGCTCTATATTTGTTGATCAGAACATACGTAAATTAATATTTAATAGAGTGAGTATAAATAATATAGTAGAAATAATAAAAAAATAGCGAAATCATTAAAAAAAGGTAGTTTAATTAGTCCTTTACAATTTTTTAATTACTTTTATTTCTATACACACTTGTTAAAATTAAATATTTTCTTATTGTTTCTATCGGATCGTTTCAGTCCAATTTACCACAGTTGCTCATTAATTTTTAAACAAACAATGAATTTCGTGTATTATTTTCAAAATTCCAAATAATTTTTCATGAAATGAACATACTGGTCTACAGTGACAAAAAAAAAATATAAAATGAAAGTTTCCAGTTTGATAATGTTTTCATTCGAATACCTTAAGAGTTTGAAAATAATTAAAAATACTTTAAAAATATAAGAAATCTTGTACATTGTTATTTTTTTAAGATGTCATTTATGATATAAAATGAGATGTTTTGCCAAAAGATGGCAGCACATACCTCTCTTTTCTTCGTCGCTAGTTCCATGTGCAGATTTATAGAACCTATAAGAGCATCGGGCGATTGCGTCATACGCTCCTCCTCCTCTCGACGTCCGATGCGATCTTTCATCTGCTCTTCATCCTCGCAATCGTCATTCAAGCACTCCTCTCCTAGTGCTGCCCTCTATCAGAAGAAGCAAAAAACGTTTCATGCATTATTACGGACATGTTCCGGTTTATTATAACTGAGCTTTAGAAGATTAGTTATTCTTATTAGTTATTAATTTCATCTTTTATGAAACACTTAAACACTTGTTAAAGTACGATATTATGTGAATTTGCAAAAATATTTTTTCTGCAGTTACTTTTTATTTTGTTATAAGGAAGAATTTTTTTTTTTTTTACTGGTTCAAGAGCTGAACTCTCCAATTTAAAATTTTACCAATACTTTTATTCAGGGAGCAGATTCACCGAAACATTTCTGTGAGTCCATTACAGTGAAGAAGAACAAGAAATGTTTGTTGTCAGATATAATTTTTATGCGGTTCGTTGAAATGCGACGAAAAGGCTACAATGAAATGCGGAGGAAATGCTTTAAAAATAATTATGTATTTATCCATTTTTAATTTAGTTATCCATTTTAAATATAACTTACTTTTTTTACAAGTCTTATTCGTTTTTTTTCCCCATTAAATACTTTCTTCAATACACTTATTTGTTTATTTAATATATATCGGAATTTTTATGAATCGATTTTATTTTATGTGATTCATTAATAAACGCATAAACTTTTGAAATAATGATTTGAATCATGATGCCCTTTTTAAAAGAATTTTTTTTGAGTCATATGTCTCATGTAAATTTAGTGATACGGGACTCAAAAATTTCTATCATAAATATTATTTTTATAAAATATATACTCAAATTTCCCTGAGTTTATATTCAATTTTCACCATTATACATTTTAATAAAAAAAAAATGAAGGAATAATCATATTAAATAAATCATACTTAAATGTATTTATTTTTAGAGTCTTTTTCCCACCATTTTTTTCAACGTTTTTCCCCCCACTAAAAAGGGGCTTTTTTTTTCTTGCAACAAGGATGAAAGCAAAGCAGCGAAAAATTTTTCTGCTGCATCCTATAAAAGAAATACCATTTGATACAGTGTTTGATATTTAATTAATACAAAAGTATTATTCAAAATGTTTAGCTATGACATTCCCATAAAATATTGTGATAAAAGCCAGGTAACTAATAAATATTTTTTTATACCTTAACACTTTTTAAAGCTACCTATTAGCACGTTGAATGGGAAACGGAATTTGCCATTAATAACTTTTTGTTGCCACAGAAATTTTCGTTTTGAATATTTTTCCGAAAATGATGAGATTCAGAAAAGTAAAGCACGAAATATTTTGAAAGTTTAAAATAAAAAAAAGGAAAATGTTCACATACGTGTAGAAAATGGGGTAGGAATCTTTTAAATACTTGTTAATTAATTTAAGGGTACTTTCACTCTATAATAAACAAAAAAAAAAAAAAAAAAAAAAAAAAAAAAACCTACACTCGGAACCAAATTCTTTTTAGACATAGATTTTTTTCTCAAAACTTTTATATAATTTATATTCGTTCATCCTGCTTGTTCATAATTTACTAATAACTTAAAATTAACATGTGTGTGTGTGTTAAGTGAAATATTTTATTTTCCATAAGAATATAAGAATAAAAATACAAAAGCATTTTTATACAGAAAAAAGTATATTACCGTAAACAAAATTGAAACATATATTAAAATGGTATACTTTTTTTTAAATATGATGAAAATAAATAGATTAAAGTTATTGTGATATATTTTTGTCTGGATGAAAAAGATGGCATTTGCTTTATCTTATCTTAATTAAAAATCTTATTCTTTGATATTGGATGAAAGTAGTCTTAAAATTAATTCTATCCATGAGAGATAAAAATTTTAACTGACATTAATTTGTTATACTGTGACTTATTGAGTGAGTACAAATAATTTAACAATGTTTAAAATTTCATTTTGAATTATTAGACTTTTTAAAAAAGTGTATACGGTGTAAACGGTATATATGTAAAAGTTATTTCAAAAAGGAAATTAAAAGGAAATTTTTATATGATAAAACTATAACATAATTAAGAATTAAATTTTACACAATTTTAGATTACACCTACTTTTGAAATTAAAATGCAGAAACAATTCGGTTGAGTAGAGAAGTTATTTGTAACTCAAAAAGACTAACGAATTTATATAAAGTGTTATTGAGCTAAAAATATGACTGAGTGAATTAGTCACAAAAATTCAGGAAACAAAAGAAAATAAATAAGCTGAGAGTAGTACGGGGAGTACTTATCAATAAATAAGCTATCATACATAATGAAATATCATAATTAGTTTAAATTATGCTTTACTAAGAAGATCTGCATACAGTGTTTTAATCATGCATGGAAATAAAAAAGCATTACTACATTCATGTAGACTTTTCCACGGGCAAGGAAAAAAGGCTTTTTTTTGAAAATTTTTGTTAAAGTTTTTTTAATGTGATAAAAATAAATTATTTCATTCCGAATTTTTATGCTACTTTTTTTCAAAAAATACTTGATAAATTTTTAGCAGAAATTAGTAAGAGCAAATTTGTTAACAAACAACAAGTGTTCTTGATGCTTCCATCACGAACTAAAAACCGGATTCAAAACGTCAAATATCACATAAGAAAGCCGAATAGAAGTCATTACTTAGAATAGGGTTCTTAATTTGGAATGCATGCACCCTTGATATTATGAGGCTAAAAATTTAAAAATGAATACATTAAACTTTGATTTAAAAAATGGAGTGAATTATGCACTCATTTCTCCAAAAATTGAAAGTATCAAGATGCGCTACGAGAAACCGCAAGAACGTAAGCAAAGGGATCAAGCCAAATAATCTAAAACATTCCTTAAAAACCATCCTAAAAATACAATCTGCAAAGAATGTTTTCAAGTAAAAATTTTCAATTCTTTTTTTCTAGCTCTTTGTGTTACTTTTATACATAAGAAAACTTTTTTTACTTACTTCGCACAGTTACCATATATGTCGTGTACATATATATACAGTCAAACCTCTATATAACGAACCTGTATTTTGCGAATTTGTCTATATTTCGAAATTTTACCTGGGGAACTAAGAACATTATATTTCTTTCTTCGTAAAATAACCTCCAAATGGCGAAGAGCATTTTCTATTTAACGAATTTTTTCTCTTGTGATTCGATTTTCTCTCTCCCTATTTTAAAAATATTTCAAGGCATTTTTCAAATTATTCTCTCTTTTAACACGTTTTATGGTGATCACTGACCTTGAACTAGTTTTATCAGGTGCCCAATTCACCTAGAGTAATAAAAAATTGCCGTAATTCTTCAAACAAAAATCTCAAGTTAAATTAACAGATTTTATCATTAAAACTAAATTTATAAGGACCGATAGGATAGTGAATGCTTATAATTACCGGTTATAAAATGCTGTATGCTTAAATTTACTTGTAAGGCTTAAAATTAGAAAATGTTGCCATAAAATTCATTCATTTTAATATAAAATTATTTTTTAAAATTGAAAATACAGTGTATTTTTGGACAATGCAAATTTCCTTTGGATAGGTAAGATATATAAAATAAATAGATATTAATTTTCAAAAAAAAGCTGAATAATTACTTTTTAAATAATATGTAGTGTTTATGAATTTAAAATTTATTTTATATGGTCTCAAAAATGTATTAAAAGAGGAATCTTTATTTAACGAATTTCCCACTTAACGAGCTTTTTTTTGGGATTTAATGACTTCAATAAAAGAGGTCTGACTGTGCCTGTATATATATAATAATTTTTCAATAAAATTTTCATTCCCTGTAATGAGATCCTATAATACGATTTATAAGTGTGAAAACCTCTCTGGAAGAACATTGATATCTTTAATACAAATTCAATGTTCAAAATAAGATTATTCCGTATAAGTCTGCTATATTTGAATATTTTCTATAAACGCAACACCACCTTACTTATATACTCCAAACAATCCCCCAAACTGTAGTATCAAGCACCATACATAACAAACCGCTCAGCACTTGGCCATCAAAAGCAAAACCATAAACACCCTGAACATTCCCCAAGTTTACTAGTCACCTTACATATCACGAAACGCCATGTAAAATTTTGATAATCAAAAATATGTAGCGCAATGCACAGGAACGAACCCTACCGAGGACTGTAATCGTCCGAAGCAGCCGCTTATTGTGCGGGGGCGTCTAATGTAAAGGGTATAAATATTTTTCGAATGAGGCTTCGGGGATCAATTGAAGGAGCATTTTCATATGATTTGCTGATCGGGGCGTGGGCGAGATGCTGGAGATTAATGTAAATTAACAACATTGAGCTCTCCGAGCTTCATTAAGCGTAATGAGACTCAACTTTTATAGAGATAACGTCGGCACGTAATCAGCAAAGTTATGGAAAGTTGGTTCGGGGCATTGTTGGCAAGGGGGTATTGGGTATAGCTAATCTGTTGAATGGAGGGGTGCTTGGAATTAATTATTAATTTACAGGTTTTTTTAAACATATTTTTGAGATTTAAAGGGATTGTTATTGGAGACTTTTTACATAAAGTATTATATGTAGTAATGCCAAAAGAAAAGCTTTACGTGTCTAAGACGCGAATTGAAAATAAGGTCAGTAATGTTCAAACCATCATGCAACTTTCCGTTTCAAGAAGATGGTGCATGTTAGAATTTTCGAGACCCCAAAGTCCTAACGTTGGAATGATTGGGAATTTTGGAGAGAGAACCAGCTCATGTGTTGTCCTCGTTATTTGACCATGGTTCAAAAGTAAGAGGTCCCTCGTCAATAGCACTCGTGGGGCTTCAGAGTGTGTCGCGTACATCGAAAAATCAAAATTCAACAAAACCAATCCATGCAGTGATTTCGAAACTTAATTCAACCCTAAAGGCGTGACGGTGGTAGCCTAGGGGTCAAGGTATCGGATCGTGGCTGACATGTCATGAGTTCGAGCCCAGAACCACTAAAGACTCGCCGTGAAGGGGAACGATGTGCGTTAAATCTGTCGAGTGCTCAAACGTCCTCCTGTTGGTGTGGTAGTTAGGAGAGGGAGTGCCATCTCCGGTGTCATCCTCTTCACTTGACAATGGCTCAGAATTACGAGGTCCTTCGCAAAAAATCCTTCGTGTAGCTGAACAGTTAATATTCATTCACTCACTCAACCCTAAAAGCAAAGCCCACCATAGCTGAGTGGTCCAGACAGCACTTAGTTCACAGTCGGCTTGTTTTAATCGAATTATATGTTCGAATCCTGGTTCAATCAAAAAGATTCGTCGCGTAATGGCATTAACACAAATTAAATTTGCCAGGCTAAGAATCTTAACGTTGGCGTGGAAATTAAAAGAGAGGGAGGATTCCAGTTAAGAGTCATCTATGGCAGCGGTTCTTAAACTGGGGTCCGCAGCGCCTTTCTTGGGGATTCGTGGAGTCTCTCATGTAATGTTGGAATTTCCTTCTTTTACAGACTGAAAGGCCTCGTGCAAAAATCGAAAGATGTGCCGTACTAGGCTAGATCACTAAATTGTCCCCAATGAGCAAACTCTACCAGAACTTGTATTTTGATGAAGAATATTAAGTTGGGGAAAAAGTTTATAAATCTTGGGGGGTCCACGACGTCACGCTGATACATAAAAAGGGGCCGTGGCGATCGAAAGTTTAAGAATAGCTGATCCATGGCAATGGATCGTGGCTTAGAATTGTGAAGTTCATTACTAAAGGTCTCGTGTTGCCTCGAAATTCGAATTTCAATAAACTGTTAATCAATCCAATAGAAATCAGTTGCTGTTGTTGGCGTGTCCATGATGTGCAGATTAATAAAAAAAAAGAAGCTTTAGATCGATCCGAAGCTGTGGAAGATAGCTTCGGCAACCTCAACAGCTTTATCAGAGAAGATCAAGTCTTCTGGGTCTTATGGGCTGATCTTGAAAAGCCTGTCTTGAATTGCTGGGCAGCTGAGGATATGTTGTGGAGACAGTTGAACATTAGGGCAGTGATTTGCGTAACTTGTTTTAAGTGGAGTAATAGGAATTGCAGTTTACTAAATGGTATTGGAACTCAAAGTCATCTCATGATGATGTGTGGAAATAATGGGAGGGAGATACTTGTACAAGCACCCTCCTCGTCATTTAGTGTTCACGTTCATCAATAGCCGTTATGTACAACATTAACTCACTTAACACCTCGCCTGTTCTTTCTCATTTGAACTCATTCAAATCAAGTAAAAACAATCACATTGTTAATACCACGTATTTTAACTTCACTCTAGCAAAGCGAGAAACATTTCTCCTATTTATATTTGAAATATTTTCTTTGTTGAAGTATAAAATATGTTCTGTATCCTGTCTCTGATATACTAGACCAGGTGTCGGCAACCTTTTAGCTGTGGCATGTCAATCCGATCTGCCAATAGGAATCCGCATGCCCCACAGAAGGGCATTTTTGAAACATTCTATTCCGGCGATAATGCATGCAAAGTTAGAGAATAGAGATCAAATATATAGATTTACAGTTTTATGAAATGTTAATTTTGCATCTTTTAAAGATATTTATTCGCACAAAAATAAACAGCATAAAATATAACCATTTCTTCAACATAATTTAAAAAAATTAAAATTATTCATATATTATGTGCTTTTAAACATTTATTAAAATAAGAAATAGGCAACATAAAATATAAGTATTCCCCTTCATTACAGTTAAATAAAAAAAAAGATAAAAATTTTACTGTGAACCTTGTGATTTTCAATTTGAAACTATTCTGATCATTCAGTTGTTAAGCAATTTCTCTGCGGACGCGAAATATTTTTCATATGAGGAAAGATTTTTTACTTAGATATCTAGAAGCGGAATAAAGAGTACATGCAATTTTTTCCCTTCAAACAATTAAATCTCTCCAGCAATGACATTCAATAATTTACAAAATAGTTGTAAATTTATCTTTAGGGTTATTTTTCAGATATTTTCGTAATTCCGTAAATGTCTATAATTCTGGAGATGTTTGTCAAATACGGTCCATTAGAAGTTCCCCAATTTCCATCCACTCAAAAATTGACAAAGTTGTAGAGTAGTTCAGAGGGCCACGGAGAATTGCACCGCGTGCCATAAATTGCCGACTCCTGTACTAGACCGTTAAATGAATTTTTTATTTAATACGAAAAAATTAAAACATGACTTTATATAAAGGCTTCTTAGTTGAAGAAAGTTTTGTAATAATTAGGTGAATATTTTATAAATATGATGCGAACTTATTATTATGAATTTATTACTTGTTCTGAACAGAGGTTAAACATTACAAGGTCCGTATCCAACAGCTCTTGTGTTGTTTTAAAAGTGCAACGTTGCTTTGCAATCAATCAGTCAAACAAAAGTAAGCATTAAAGGTAGTTTGATTCTTTGCAAAATTACACGTCAATGCAAAGAGCATTACAATTAAACTTGATGCCAGTATAATTTAAATTTCAGCTTTCAGATAAAATTGCAAATTGTTTATCCACTTTTCAATTCTTAACTATAAATACGAAGTATTTAAAAAGATAGAGAGAGAAAGAGGCTAGAACTCTTATTATATCCTCTTTTCAAATCCCTGTGTTATTCATTATATAGTAATATAAAGATACTAGATTCAAACTAGTATTCTTTAAAGAAAGATTAATATTTATATAACTATTGTCAAAGTCATTGAATTCAAATGCTTTTTAGAAAATACTCAATATTTTCTAAGTTCTACCAAAGCAGTATTCTTCTACAACCCGTCTATGGAAACATAAAATTGAAAATCCATACCTATTTCTTTCTCTAAACATTTTCGAATTCATTCTCCTCCCCTTTCCCCTAGACTCCTATTGCCACAGCCAGTTTCCAAAAACAATGTAACTCAAGGCATCGTAACGGTACAAAAGATTCAATAACATTCCAAGTCAGGAAAATCCGATAGAACCCTACGGGATTTAGGGGGATCTTGCGCTACCACCACAATTTCCATATACGCCCAAGAATGGAGTATTGGCAATAAGAATCGAAGATATAAGTTTTATCAAAACGGAAGCATTTCCATTACAATATCTTCATATATAACCGGAAACTGCCAGCAGTAAATAGCTTCGGTTTACATGAAATCGTTCAAGAAATATTCCGGTTTGAATATTCTTTTTTTTTTCATCGTCTACTGTGTAAGTCTACAGATTCTATGTACTTGAATGGTGGACTTTTGAGAATGGGTACGCTTTATATCAATATTATACACTAAGTTTTCGGGGTCGGGAGCTCATTTACATAGATATAGGGAATTTTACTGCTCTCGACTCCTTGTATGACGTGGGGAGAGTTCTGAAGCCTATTTTTTGGATTAATTGATTGAATGTTCTACTGGGGAGGACCAGTGTTTTTGGAGTGTTTGGATGCTTCAGTTGGGGTGTTTGTTTTTTATAGCTGAAATGACTATTCTTTAGTGAAGCAGGCAAGTATTTGGGAATTTAAATTTATGTTATTTGTATGTAGTTCAGGGATGTAAAGTGTATTATATTGTTTTGATAAATGCAGCTGAATATTTTATATAAAGTTATAATTGAAGATTTGCTTTAGGTGTGCTAGAAAAGGAGATGAAAGTAGTTTCCCTTTTTTTGAAATTTAAATATAACCTCATATAACTTTTAGAATATATAGAATGAATTAGAAATGCTTGTGTGATTAAAAACCCACAACAGTAATTGAAATTCAGGCTTTTCAAAGGTAGTTATTGGTATTTAGTGTCTCTTTCTTTGTTTCTGTCTCCTTTCTGTTTCATATTGTACAAGAATTTATTTTAAAGTGGAGTTAGTTGTATTTATTTTAAAGATTAAAAATATAGTATTTATATATATTTTCCAAAGATTAAAAATATAGTATTTGTTTCAAATATATTCTAGTCAGGGAACTGTTTAAAAATCAAAGAATATAAATAAAAAATTAAGAAATTAACAAAAATTCAATATTTTTTAAGTACGTAAAAAGTTACAAACGAAAATCATAGTTTTGCTCTTATTCTTCACACAAAGAACTCATTAATAATAATATATATATATATATATATATATGTAATACAAAATTACAAAAATATAGTTCTTAATATTATAAAATAATTTAATTTTAATTATATATAATATAAGTTATTATCATTTTTTTATAGTTCAGAGTTCAAGTTTGTTACAATAGGACTTTCTTTTTCAAGTTAATAATTAATAATTCGATCACAGTCTTTCGCAATAACTTGTTTATTGTTCTTTAATTCAAGCAGTAATCTAAGCATTTTCGAATAATTTTTTTGGTATGTATCTTTTTATATTAATAATGGATTAGAAGATCTTCCCATCAAAATCTTTAAAATTTCGCTCTGTTCAATAAACAAAAGGTGATAGTTTGGCTAGACCTCAAATTTGATCTAACCCTGTGAAGCAGTCCTAAGCCTGCTATGTTTATAAATACTGCTCTACATCCCTATTTATTATCTAAATTTATGTATCTCTAATATAGGCGCTATATATACATATACTTTTTTTTCTCCTAATGAGGCTGTATTTTAGCAACGTAGCCTTTGGAGACACGGCTAATTCCCACACGTAAGAGCCATTTCATGGTTGAACCCTCTAGTGGCGGCCTGGTTACCAAATTTTGACGCTTGAATTTTTAATTCAAGCTGTCGTTGGAAGATAAATATTGCCATGATTTAATTTTGCCGAGAGTACCGAAGCCAAATTGATATTCAAGAGATCTTTTACATGCCGCATAATCATATGACATACGGGGCTATGATTTTCGCACCCAGAAAATTTTTCTATTCTAGCTAGGGTCGAACCCGCAACCTCGGGCTTATGAAACGGGCAATATATATATACTTGAATTTTCAATTTAGTATTTGTAAAGCGCAGTAGTTGTCTAATAGGTCCTTTATTCAAATATGAGTTTATTACAAGATATTTTACACGGACGTCTTAAGACGTTTTGAGGGGCCTTAGAAAAATCTTAGGAAATCAGAATCTTAGGAACCTTAGAAAGTCAGGGCCCAGAGAAATCTTATGATTTTTAGGCCCGTGGCCCTTATGCAAAATATGACCCTACCTGTGGTTTTTAAAGGTAGAAAGTATATAGCATGCATTGTTAAATATTCGTTCAAACGGAAAATTGAAACAAATAAAGGTGCACGACTCACAATCTTTAAACCTAGGCACAAAACGGCTCAACCAAAGGCCGCATTTCGACTAAATTTGTTGAATGATTGCATTAGGCCTTGGCCTAGACATGGACAAAGGTCATCACATGATAATACAATCTTACCACTTTTGCCAGTTGACATGCAGTTTGAAAATCCCGGTTTTTCAGAGAATATGTTCTGGAAAAATATCTGATCATTAAAATTATCCAGATCCTGATCTTATTAAAACTGTGTCGAGAACAAAACGAGGCACCCCTGGAGGGTAAGGCCCTGAGATCGGGCACAAGCCTTAAGAAGTCCCTGATCTCACATAAATTTTGTAAATCTCTCGCGGACAAATTGATATCGTCGCTATTACACAAATTTAAAAGGCATTTTTTTATACCTATCAATAAATTTTTAGAACACAATATATTTTCTTTAAAAAAATGACACAAAACAGGAAATGACATGGAATGCGGCTCTTCAATCAGGCACTTAACTCTGAAATCCAACCATTTCCCATGAGAACGCTCTTCTTTCTCATAAACAATTGAAAAGCAGAAAAGAAAAGAGCCGCATCAGCACTCCAGTCAAATCAAACAAAACTCTCGAGATTCATGTTTATACTTTCGAAACTTTTTAATAGATCGCAAACGGATCCTTCTTCTTTAGAAGCACCTCTTCACTCCGAGGCGCCCACGCTGGTTGCAGTCGACAGTCCGAGATAAAAGA
The DNA here is from genome assembly GCA_019973975.1 of Trichonephila clavata. NCBI lineage: Eukaryota > Metazoa > Arthropoda > Arachnida > Araneae > Nephilidae > Trichonephila > Trichonephila clavata. The sequence goes on along the minus strand of BMAO01014405.1, from coordinate 149,121 downwards.
GCGGGAGATCGCAGCTGCGGTCGCAGTTATTTTCTTCCTGAATCTTCTTTTATAAACTTTTTTTTATTTAAAGGGTTTCTTTCACTCGTATTGTGTCTTGAAGTTTTTCCGTGAGCAATAAATACGATTCCGAGAAGAAATAATGATAATAAATGAAAGGGAAAAAAAACTATTTTTCTTTTGTGGGATGTTGCGCTTTGGTGAAACGAAAACGAAAATAGTTAGTAGTTGAGGTTAATGATTGCAAAGGTGCTAGCGTTTGAGTTCCGAATTTTTTTTTTTATGTTTGGAAAACATTAGAAATGTTTATTCCAAAATACTATAAATTTCAATGACAAGGGGGGAAGGGAAAGTAAATTTATGTATTTTTCTCAGACGAAACATGAAATGGTCAAGTTATATGCTATTTATGTATCTTGTCAATAGGCTAAATTCCTGTGACGTCATAGTCACATGATAACTGCAATCACGTGTTTCCAGCCAATTAATCCGCGCGTTACACTGTTGCCACAACTTTTGGTTTTTACAGAAACTTTCTTTTACAAAGAGCATATTTGTCTCCAGTAATAATGGATATGGGTAAGTATATAAAATGAGCTTTATTAAAAAGTAAACATATAATGGATTTTTTTTCTTTAATTTTGAAAACTTTTTTCTTATTACAAGAACATGTTTTAATATTTGTTGTACATAATATGTGTTTTTTGATAACGTTATGAAACTTCAATCTTTCTATGTGAAGCATATGCAATAAAACGATTATTACATATAGAATAGAAAAAAAAATGTTGATTTTATAAGGTTATAAAGTGGGCCAAACTCACTTTATAGTTTTAGATTGGTAAGTATTATCTCTTAGATGACCACCATAGTCCGATTCGTCAATATGAGCTCATCCGTCACATTTTTACTGCAATATCTTTTATTGTATCCCTTGAATTTCTTGACGAATATTTGTTTTGAAGTGAACAATTGAGGTTCTAGGTTTATTGGTGAAAGTACGACTCTCAGACCCCTCCAAGACTCCCAGAGGGAAAAAATTCTTTCTTCGTAAATGAAAATAGCGCATATAGGATATCTGTTACACAACTTGTTTATTTGATGAATAACATTACACGTTTTTTTCACACGTTGCTCAAATTATGTAGTGGCCGCGGTAGCCAAGTGGTCAAGGTATCGGATCATGGCAGGCATGTCATGAGTTCGATCCCAGCACCACTGAAGACCCGCCGTGTAGGGGAGCGATGCACGCGTAAAATCTGTCGAGAGCTCAAACGTCCTCCCGTTAGTTTGGTGTGGTAGTTAGGAGAGGGAGGTGCCAGCTCAGGTGTCATCCGCATCACTTGACCATGGTTCAAAATTACGAAGTCCGTCGCCAAAAAGCCCTCGTGTAGCTGAACAGTGTTACGTTCACTTTCACTCAAATTATGTACTTCTTATAATTAGCCTTGATTAGCCTGAGTCTTAGTGAAAGAGAGAGAGGGAGGGAGAGTTGTATTAATGTCGCACTACAAAGCAACACGAGGGTTATTGAAGACGGACTTCATAATTTGGAGCTTCGGTCAAGTAACGAGGACGATACCTGAGCTGACACGCCTTCTCCAAGCTACCACACCATGACAACGAGAGAACTTTGAGCTCCAAAAATTTAACGTGCATCAGCCCCCCTCTACATGGAGGGTCTTCAGTGGCACTAGGCTCAAAATCATGACTTTTCGGTCACGGGTCTGTGATCATGACCGCTAGGTTGCCATGGCATCAACCTGTGTTTCAACAAAGCCTTGATTTTTCGATTATGTAAGAAAACCACGAGAAGATTAGTTTTCACAGCTGTTATTTACATCTTAAAAATTATAAAAGTGACTTTTGTATATAGTATATTAATTTCTTAGTAGACTTAGGAAAAAAACGTAAAACTTTCTTGTATTGATTAAAATCAGGGATACTCAACTTTTTTTCCCACCGGGCCACATACATAGGAAATGTATCTCACGCGGTCCGCTACTTGAGGATAATGGAGGGGGGAGGAAACAGTATAAGATCAAAGCAACATTGGACACAGCAAAATTTATCAAAGTATCAAAAAATTATTTTTTCTTTTATTTTGATGCTATAATGTTAATCCTTCTATCAAATACACATAAAAATATTCACTTTTATGTATTTTTTACTGAAGAAAGGGGTAGATTCGATTTTCTTTCATCCATGATCAAGACTCTTTTCTAACAGTTCAGTTCAGTTCAGTTCAGTTAAGATTTTGTGGGATATGGAGCAACAAAGGCTATTATCACACTCCTTTCTTACGCTCTACTATAAAAAAAAAAAGAAAATTGATTTATTTGATTGATTGATTGATGGAATTTCCCTCTAAATTTTCGGTATACTGTTCTTAAATAATTGAATTTCTTACTGAAACGGCCGTGACTGGGCCACTCAGGAAAGGCCGGGGAGGGGCCGCAGGTTGAGTAGCAAAGATTTAGACAATGTAAAATGCGTGGAAATTCGTTATCATTGATTAATGTAAATTTGAAATTATTTTGATTAGTAGATGCCATCATTCTTTACAAAAAGTACATCTCCAATTTAGCCTGGACGATCTTTACCATGTTTTATGTCTTAACCCTTTATCACATGCCTTGTATTGTTACTCATAAAAAAAACCCCATTCACAACTACCTTCTATTGGTAATAGAGTAATAATAATGTTACATAAAGAAATACACAATGTAGCGATTATGGAGATAGTGTAGACATCCTCCTCCGCCGACGATCCATCTCTCTGTAACTGTTAAGAAATTGACACCCGCCTATGTTTTACAAAGCCATTCCTCATTCAACCCGCTGACAAACCGCTTCAATTACTTTTGCTGCTAAGGCGCTATCCATTAGCTTCGCTCTATTGAGAAAATGTTAATGTGCAAACGTTTTCTGCGATTAATCATAGACCCTTTTCACACGGCGTTATATTTTCTTTTCTCTATCCATCTTCTCAATCAATCCCAGAGTTAATGAAACAATCAAGGGACAAGGATTAGGGTTCATTTGCATATCAACTACCTCTGAGCTATGGGTGGCAGAAATGATTACTCCCCTCCCCCCTAGGTTCCTAGCTTTAAATGGTCTGCGCCGAGGTGATAAATGCACCGGTATTTGCTTGCTGGGGATCGGGGAAGGGTTGTCTATTGAACAATTTACCCTTCGCTGCATTTAGATTGTTTTCATTGACGAAACCCGATGGTCGTAGATTGCCTTAAAGTTGGAAAAGCATCATAAGACATGGAGGGATTAGAATCGTTTCGTTATGTTTTAAAAGTATTAAATTGCATAACCTTTCTTTATGTGTTGGGGTCAGTACGTTAAAGGTTTTTAGCTAAGACTCCTCAAGAATGGATGAGAATTATATTTACGTCGCATTTTAAAGCAACAATTGATGGTGGACCTCGTCATTTTGCCCCATGGTCAAGTGGCGAGGATGACATTTCAGCTGGAGAATCCCCTTTCCCTCTTCTAACTGCCACAGCATACCAACGGGTTGTCGCGGTTCAATATTAACTTATGCATATGAAACTTGGTCCATGTCTCGAGCAAATGAGAAGATAATAGTATAAGCATCTAGAAAGGAAGCTTTTAAAATTTATTTTTGGAGGTATTCAGGAAAATGGAACGTGGCGAAGAAGATCAAGTTTCGAGCTCTATCAGTGGTGCACACAAAGGGGGGGGGAGGTCCTAGGGTTCCGGACCCCCTCAAAGCCCTTGAGTTTTTTTTTGATTGATGATAATCCTATATATATATAACGTAAAATTTAATTTAAGTACTTGTAATTAACTATTTTTTATTAATTAATGCTATTTATTAATTCAATAATCTATTTTTTACTGTTTTTTGTTAACAAAATCGGCAAAATCAGAAGAATCAATTGGTGTTGTCTTGAGGTATGATACGAGTTGGGGGACTTTCGACCATGGCCCCCCCCCCTGAAAATTTTTTGTGAGCGCTATTGAGCTCTATCAATCATATAAAGAATCTGGCATTGTTAACTTCATCAAAATACAATGAATAGGCAGGTCACGTTGTCAGAATGGACGAAGACCGCACCACTAAAAATGTCTTCAATGCCCAACCAATTGGCACACGAAGAAAGAATAGGCCAAATCTTAGATGGATTGATGGCCTAGGAAAAGATCTTCTAGTTTTAAGAACTAAGAATTGGAGAACACTAGCAGGAAGAAGGTGATCCTGGAAAATGCTTCTTGAGAAGGCTAAGGCCCACCCTGGGCAGTCGATCCCCTGTGGAAGGAAGCTGTGGTGGTACACCTCCTCTTGTTGGTTGAGATGTAGATCACTCGCTTTGTTCCACAATCTGGCTGGAATGAGTGAGAGATTTTTTGCCCGCTCTATAAAGAAACGTGGGAGCTATTGGCAACGGACCTTGTAATTAGGAACCTTGGCCAAGTGACGAGGACGCCACCTGAGCTGGAACCCCCTTTCCCAATTAAACATCCCACCATCGGGAGGACATTTGAGCCTCGACATATTTAATGTACATCGACCCCCTCAACACTGCTGGTCTTTAATGACCCCTGGGTTCTCCGGCCACAAGTTCGTGACCATAACTACTAGGATATTACGGTTTATGGGATTTTTCAAAGTCTTTCAAGATATCCGTGAAATAGTTTCTGGAGATTTGTGAGCTTAGAAGAGATAGTTAAAAGTTTCTGTATTTATATTCTTAATAATAAATTGTTAAAAATTTCTTTTCAATCTCTTAGGATATTGTGTGATAAATCCAGTTGTCACGGAACCTCCTCCTCATATTGGTTAAAGTGAATTTCACGCTCATTAGTATGTTTCCCGGGAGATCCGAACACAGCATGGGAGGAGAAGTCATTGATTTAAACTCGAAATAAAATTACAAGATTTGCAATATATATATATTCTAATGGGCTGCATATTGGTATTATATATGTAAATTACTTTTATTAAAAGTTAATCACTAGAAATGAAAAAAGTATGAACTAGGCAGACAAAATAAGCTAAAGGGTAAGAATAAATCAGTACTTATCTGACTGAGATGTACCCCCCCCCCCGTACTTGATAAAAAGAAAATCCTCCGTAATCATATATCGAAAAACTGGTTACGCAAATTTATGGCACGTATTAATATGGTAATATCGTCCACAAATATCTTCTCTTTTCCATAATCTTCTAAATTATATGATCTATTTCACTGATTATTTATAAAATATTCGGTAGTCACATTCTCTTGTTTGGAGTTGTTCTAGCTTAAAATGCCAATTTAGCTGGATGGAAGAAAACTAGAGTTAGAGAGGAGTGACCTAGGGATAGCTGCAGTTGTAGTTAGCGTATCACGGAAGCTTGGAAATTGAAAAGGTAGAGAAGACAGTTTTAAGGATAGCTATCATTTTGATTGAACGCCAATATCGCAAATTGCCTATTGTGAGGCTCTAATCTAATGTAAATTAAATAACAGGAATCAATCCAGTATTTCATGAACAAAATTCAATTCTTGTAGAAAAATCATTTTGAAATAATTCAGAAATTAAGTTTGCAGATTTATGACGGATAACATTCAAATTAAACTGATTTGACTATGTGTGTCTCATGCGATGGGGCAGTTAGGAGAGTGAAGTATCAATCGAAATACCATTAGAAGATCCCCCACTGATAGACATCAAATCATACAAATTTAAATCAAGTCAAACCGAGCAAAATCGTACTGTCACCTGCATGGTGCTCAAAGCTAAGGCTAACGACAGGCGTAACATTCTAGCCCCTAGCTGCGATGAATTTCGTGGACCTTGATCTGATGTTACTGTCAATCAAGTGGCATAAGCAAAAACAAATTTTCAATCGTTAATAAAATACTTTTTGTTCATCCACATTGAAGGTAGGACTGGTCTTAAATTTTTTTTTATATTACTTGTTAGTCTACATTAAGTGTTACTATAGCTGAGAAATAAAACTGTTTTTTTAAATTTCAAAATTACTTAATGACAAGTGAAGCAATTTGTTAGCATTTGCTTAAATTATTTACTAATTATATTTCTGCTCGAAATCACTAAAGAACGACTAAATAAAAGATGTGAAAAACACTCTTGGTCTTGTTTTATATGTTACCCTAAAAATACACTCGAGACTTTCACGTATGTGTGTGTTAAAGAATTAAACAATACTATTTTTTTTACACACCTAAAAAAAAAACTTACATTCACTCAAGTTCAAAATCCCTTTTTCCTCTTAATTAACCTTGTTTTTGGAACTCTACATTTTATGAAAACTTTCTTTTCTTTTCTTTAATCTTTGGCATTCCACATAAAAAGTTCGTTTTTCAAGAAAATACTTAGCATTTTAATATTGTATTTAAATACATTTAACTTATTTATATACACTATGGAGTATCTTACAATAAAAATAAATCTCAAGCATTTTCTAAGAAAAGTGCTTTTATTGTTCATTTCAAGAATTTGAAGGTCATCATCCTTTCAGAATACAAGATTTTGAATGAAAAGAATTCCACTGTTTTCCAAGAAATTCGCAATAGATACGGGAAACATTAATATATATTAAAAGTAAAAAGCTTCTAAATTTGTAAAACAGGCATAGATTTATTCCATGAAACAGCAAAAATAGTTTTTCATTATCAACAGTTTATTATCATCATATACTTAGTATATATATATATATATATATATATATATTATATATATATTATATATATATTATATATATATATATATATATATATATATATATATATATATATAAGGAGCAAAATTTTTCTTTCTTTCTGAAATAAACCAATTTAGAGAAATCTTTAATGCCTGTTAATATAAAAACTACAGATAACCTAACATTCATTTTGGTCAAAAAACAAACTTTAATCAAGGTTTAATGACTTTATTAAAAATGGAATTTCAATCCAGTCAAATACTAAAAAAACCATTTCTTAAAAATTTTTTTAAAAAAAATCAAGTTTAAAAAAAAAAAAAATTTTAAATGGGCAACCCAAACTATTACACTGTTAAGTGCCATGAATTTTTGTTCCATTAATTCTTATGTAGCTTAAATAATAGCACAAATTTCATTAAGTACTTGTAATTAACAATTTATTTTATTAATTAATTCTAATTATTAATTCAATAATTTATTTTTTACTGTTTGTTGTTAACAAAATCGACAAAATCAGAAGAATCAATTGGTGTTTTCTTGTGGTATGATACGAGTTAGGGGACTTTCGACTCTGGATCCCCTCGAAAAATTTTTGTGTACTCTACTGAAATTTGGTGATGTATAATTTCACTAAAACATATCAGGCATTTTGTGGCTAATAAATAAGGCTTATTTTTTTAAAAGGGAAAACGCATATTTCTTGTAAAATATTTTTCTGATATGTATTAATATAATAAAATAATTATTATTACGGAAAAGTATTTTAAATAAATGCTTACATTTAGAATAACCTGATGGCAACAGATGGAAAAAAAAGACTCTCTTGATCCTTTCCTTAAATTTAGCTTTAGATAAAGAATTCGTGTTCTTAATAATTATATAATCAGCCTTAATAATAATATAATTAATTATATAATTAATATTATATAATTATCGTGTTCTTATATAATTTATATAATTAGCTTTAAATAAACGATTATTAATACACTGTATAAACTTCCCGACCATATCTGAGACAGTGCAAAATGTTTATGAGAAACCGAATCTTGGCTTATTAATAACTTCTCCTATTCTTAATACATTGCCCAATCTTTAATGCCAATTGATACACAATGCTTCCAATCCCCACCACAATGAGGCGTTCGGGACATAATGGGCCAGCCCAGCTCGGTGTCAAAGAGGCACGGGCGAGGAAGGTGACGGATGGTGCGCTGGCCGGGGCACTATCCGTAAATCCCGTCGAAGATTAACCGACGTCCAGCGGCAGCGACACAATACACGATGACCACCTGCTAGATTAACCACAAACAAGCGCCATCTCCCACAAATACTTCCCTGATAAGGGCAGGAGAGAAGCGGTCAGCCAGAGATGACCACAACATTAAGCAAAGCGGCCACTGGTCATCTACCGCTCCGACCGCAGCAGTCGAACGGTTATCTCCGCCTCCAATCATCACCCCTCGTCATCATCATCAACGTCGGGGAGGGTGCAAGTGTGAAACACTGGTCCTTCCCTTCCTCCCTCAGTGCGAAAGGGGGGCGTTCGAGAGTTTGCAGTGGGGAGGGGGTCGACATTCCTCCCGTGTGTAGCGATGCGCAATCTAAAGTGGTGGCTGGAGATACGGCCAAGATAGAAAGAGCGAGAAGAGAGAGGGAGAGAGAGAACGAAGCACAATGTGGCCGTGCAGTAAGGAATTAATTACCATTAGCAGCGGCGGAGTCACAAGAGGGGTGGGGTGGGGGAGGAAAAGGAGGAGGGGTTGGCAGGGGCCTTCCCCCTCTCTCTTTTCTGCTGGAAAAGTTTGAGAGTTAATAGTTATTACTGGGAGTTATTAAGGTTCTTAATGAATATTCATGGCCGGGTCTGTATAAAAGCGTACATAAATCTGTAACGCATGAACTGCTCCAACAACAAGATCCTCGGCTGCCTCTAAACAATGCCAAATTAAAACCCATTTGCCTATAATGGAGCAGAAAGCGCTTGATTAATGGTAATCTCGGGCGCGGGAGTCCAGGAAGCAACTCGGCACACGACGCGAAATTAATGACGCCTGCGACGCGCGACAACCGGAGCGTGACGCGCCGCGTCTACGCGACGCCGGACACCAGGTAAAGGTCGGCTTATTGTCGCCAAGATGGATGGGTAACAACCCTTCGGTTACGCAAATCGGAGAGCGGGGAATTAGGAAGAATCCTCCCGCCGCAAGAAAGCCAAACAGATTGTTCCAACTGGACCTCCAATTCCACCGAAGGGGGTGGGGGGACGCGACACTCGGGTTTTCTATCGCCAGATGTCGCCAGGGGATCGGGGACATTAAAAAGCCATCGATTCCGACCGACGTCTTGGCGTGATTGGATTTCGGTGGGACACTTGACTCCCCCCTCCCTCCCGGGGCTACTTGTTGGTCGGTTGAAGGTGGGAATCTATTAGTCATTTCGCTTGGGTTTGATTTCTTGCTGTAAGATTTTTTCATAAAAAAAAAAAAATTTTTTTTTGTGCATGTAAAAAAAGAATGCCAATTTTTTTGGTTGATAAAATAATAAAGTAAGGGAGGGGAAAAAAAAGAAGAAAAATATTAAGAAAATGTTCAAAAAACTAAATAAAATTGACAAATATTTGCTAGGTAATGTTTTGAATCAATATTCTGAAAATGTTTGGATATATCGATACCTTAATGAAAAATATTTTTAACTAAGACATCAAAATTATTTAGTAAAAAATTATTTTTAAAATTTTAATGTTATTGACTAATATAATTATAAAAACTTAATTAAACATATGAATGTCTATAATATTCAATGATATAAAGTAAAACACACATTATGTAATTAATGGCATAAGTTTTCGGCTTAAAAATATTATTAATTAAAATCGAAGTATCTTCAAGTTTTTTTCTTACAATAATTTTAAGACAAACAGAAAAAATATTAAGCAACAAAAGCATCTGCTTTGATCCTTCTCAAGTTATTCAGACAACCTTTTTTGTTTTGTTAGTTAAAATAAATACAAAAATAAATAAAATCTATAAAATCACATGAATGGTAAAAAAATTAATCTTTTATAATTTTATTATAATTAATATTAAGAAGAATATAGTTAAATTACTGAACAAGTCACGTTATATTCTGATATTAAAATAAATGTTCAGTGATTGAGTTTATATAATTTTTAAACAATAATTCAATTAATCTTTATTATTTACATCAAATCTTGTTTTAAAATTATTTTAATGGTACTTAAATTTCAAGAAATTAGAATACATTTCTTTAACGTAAATAAATAAATGCTTTTAACATATTTTTGGAAAACTATTCTATTTAATAGTGCTTTGTTTTAAATAAAAAAATGAAGTAAAAAAGTTATTAGAACCAGAAATAATTAAGTGTGTTAAAAATAATACTTTTCCATTTGCGTAATTTTTCTCCCTTTACGATTTCAAAAAATGAAGAAGTAATCCCTCCGCTTTTTTTAAATGCAGAAAACCTAATTAATCTGTCTGTTTCTGCAAGAATTTCTCATATTTTGTTTTTATGTTTTGTCTCGGTCTAAAGTCAGTAAAAAATATCAAAATAATTCGGTCGTCAAAAATTTGAACTACTTGATTTGTTGAACTATTTGTAACTACTTGAGTAAAATAAAACAACATTTAAATACATTTTTAGGAACTGAAATATAATTAAGAGAGATGACGTAAAAATTATTAAGATTTCACCCATATGTTGTATCAAAGGAGAATAGTACACTCCTCCCAATAATTAGGATTCGAAAACCAAAACAAGGTACATCATACTTGTCATTCGATGATTATCGTATAGTGGATCTGATTTAAGGTATCCAATTACTTGCGACAATTTTTTTTTTTTAAAATGGAGTTATGGATATTTTTTTTTTGTTTCTTATATTTATTAAGTACATTTTAAGAAAATATGCCAAAATTATATATATATATATGAAGAGAAAAAGTAGTTATTACTAAAATGGGAAAAATGGGTAAAAATTTACAAAAAATTACTTGAACGGGGCCCATTTTGTACAAAAAGTTTATGAACAAATTTTCAATTTTTCAATTCTGATGTGTTGCTATGTTATTCATTTTTGTAATGACCTTCACGATAAGAGATATTTTAATATTTACAAAAACTAGAGCACTTTATCTTAGTTATTATATGAAATTAGTTAAAAAAAACAGTGATTATATTCCTATAAGAGACTGTAAATTTTGTAATAAAAGGGTGATTGATAAATCTGAAGGTTAAAAAAAATTCTTCTATTATACAGAACATACACAAACAAATTCAGTTAATTATTTTCAAAACTTTTTGAGCAATCACTGGCCCCGTTTGTGCATTTTCAAAACAAAACAAAAAACAGTTCTAGTAAAACGCTTGTAGCTTTTGTTCTAGTGAAGGAAAAATAATAAATGTGGCATTTTTATACAGCTAATAAGATGGTTTATAAAATAAAACAATAAAAACTTGTCAATTTTTGACAAAATTTACAATTTTAGGGTAGTCGGATACCTTCAGTTAACTCAGTCATGGATGAAAGTCCTTATACTTTGGTGTGGTGTGAATATTGGGGAAGTAGAGTGCAACTTTCTAGGTGTCATCCTCGTCACGTGACCTACGAGGCACCTCATTTTGCTTGTAGTGTGGCATTAAGAACTAATCAACCAATCATATAAAATTAGAAAGAAACTACTTTAGACATTTAGAAAATAACTCGACGAAAACGTCGGTTTTGTCACAATTCGAAGCAAACATTTAATTTCACCTTATTTTTAATCATTTATTTTAAATATTTTTCTTTGAATATAAATTAAAACGTATTGAATGATAGGTTTAAGAAAACAATGGATCTATAATTTTGTTTTTAATTTGAAGCATCATTTTTTTTTAAAAAAATGGGACGAAATGTTTTGGAAAACATTATTATACACAAATAATTATCTAATCATCTGCCCAAATTTCTTTTACTCCGAAATTTTTAAATTTGATCTGAAAGAAAAAATGTAATACTGATTTCTTTTGAAATTCCTTCACGGATATTAAAAAACTAAACTGGTCTCCAAACTAATTTCTGAAGTTTTATAGACCCAGATTTCCGTAGAATAAAGCAATTCGTAGACACACTTAAAACTTTAAAATTTCTAAATTTCTAAAATTTTTTAAAATTTAAGAAAACTTTAAAATTTCATTAAAAATTCGAAAGTTGTTCCACATTAAATAGTCATTTCTTAGAAATATAGCTATATTTTTAGTATAATACATGAATTTTATAAATTCTTACTATATATTATAGTTATTACAACTATGATATCCATTTATACTAATGATTTCAAGCAATAAGAATTTAGTTAGTTCCTTTTACGTAGTTTATTAAAACACATAAAATTGTTGTATTGTCACAAATAACTCACAGAAAAGTTATATGCAACATTTTGAAAGCAAATTAAGTTTTTCCAAATTCCCTAACTTAAGCAAAATTTTTATGAAGACAAATCGTTTGATTAAAAAAATTGTGCGTGTTTATGTGACCACACGTGGAAGTAAAAACTTCTGATTTTTTTGAGCAGCTAAAAGTACTATAAGCAAGTTATTACACACCATTTAAATTAAATTTCAAAAATACTGACTAATAGATGTTAGACATTCTTTTTGATTCCTGATTCGAAAGGTCTTTTTCGACTTTATGCAGAGAAGAAAATATTGCGTCAGTTACATCCTGCTGCATAAGGTATATTTTCACTGTTTTCAAACAATACAAAGCATTAGAAATTGTAACAGTTTCGATAGAATTTTTAGAAAGGAATTTTCGAACATGAAACACATAGCACATGGTTTGTATACTTAAAAAAATATTAGATTTTTTTTCTTAAAGGAATTTTTTAATAATCCTTAATTTCTAGAAAAATATCTTTATTAAATTATTTAACCGATAGGAATAATTATTTTATTTACATTATTTTTTGAACTTAACTAATTTTTAATTAATAAGCTATATATATATATATATATATATATATATATATTGTTTTTTGAATAAATATAAATATATATGGGAGGGGGCTAATACTTTTTACCATCTTGACTAGTTTTCTTAGGTTTTATAACTATTTTGTGTTTATTTATGAATTATATATATATATATATATATATATATATATATATATATATTATATATAGACACACATTCAAACTCCAATTTAACGAATTCATCGGGTTTTATTCTTAATACTGGAGTCAAAAAATATGACTGATTTTCTGTACTTATTTTTTTGGAAATTCTTATTAAGCAACCACACAAAAATATCCATACTAAGACATTACACATTTTTTATTCAGCAGCTAAAAGTACTATTAGTAAATTCTTACACATCCTTTAAAATAAATTTCAAAAATACTGACCAATAGATGTATGACATTCTTTTTGATTCCTGACTCGAAAGAGGTCTTTTTCGACTTTAAGCAGAGAAGAAAATACTGCGTCATTTACATCCTGCTGCATAAGGTATGTTTTCACAGTTTTCAAACAATACAAAGCATTTGAAACTGCAACAGTTTTGATAGGAGTTTCAAAAAGGAATTTTCTGTCCTATTCAGAACTCCCGCGACAGGTTACACTCACGACTCTTTTGTGAACCTGTTAACGTTAATAATGGGCTGCGCTCCTTACGGCCGGAATCTGCTGTTACAAGAACGGTTTGTTACAGAACAGAAAAATCTGTTACGGATGAAAAGGATACGTCATTCGAAAAGAAAATCCACCTTTTTTGTAAGTCAAAACTAATAAAATTTTTTTTACTGCTGTTGAAATAATTCGTCAATTCGGGGTTTATTATTCTTTAAGTAGAGACTTTTTGTTTTCATTTGTATCGAGAAAACAGAAAAATTCTTTAAATTGCAAAATTCATTAAATAGGAGTTCCTGTAAATCGAGGTTCGACTATATATATATGTATGTAATATATATAATATATATATAATATATATATATAATATATGTAATATATATAATATATATATATAAATATATGTAATATATATATGTAATATATATATATATATATATATATATATATATAGCAGTAAATAATTCAAAAGAAGACTAATAAATCCCAAGCATCCTAAGATCAGACCGGAAGAACCAAGAACATGGAACCATGACAAACCAAAAAGAAATGTATCTAGCGGGGAAAACTATTATGATTTCTCGAGCTGTCACTGGTTTAGGACAGTGAAACAGGATTAAACATTGTTTGTGAGATCTCAACCTTCTCCTGCAGCAGAAATTGTTTCTACATAATAGTTTCCAGTATAAACTAAGGCAATATATATATATATATATATATATATATATATGTAATATATATAATATATATATAATATATGTAATATATATATATATGTAATATATATAATATATATATATATATATGTATATATATATATATATTCAGTATTTAGTTTAGATTTTGAAGATCTTTTTAACTCAATTAATATTGATGATATGATAAAAACACTTGTAAAATTACATAAAGATAGTTTGTTTAAAAATATCAAATATGATAGATTTGGTTCTCTACTTAGGTTAGTTCTAAAAGAGAATTATGTTTATCATAATGGTATTTATTATCAACAGATTAAGGGTCTACCACAAGGTGGCCCAGCTAGCAGCTGTCTTGCCAATTTATATTTATATTATTTTGAAAATAGTTTCACAGACAACTTAGAATATTACTTTTTTCGTTATATAGATGATATAATCATTTTTGGCAAGCACGACAACTTTAAACCTAGTATTAATTTTTATCCACAATATCTTAATTTAATACAGACAAATAGTAACAATTATGAAGCAAATTTTCTTGATACCGAAATTAAATTAAAAGATAATAAAATAGTTACTAATATTTATGATAAACGAGAAGACTTTAATTTCAATATAATAAAAGTACCGCATTGGGAGAGTAATGTGCATGTATCTATATTCAGAAATATTGTTATTAATTACACGCTACGCAATAAATTTCTGGTTTCAAATAAATCAGAAAAAATAAAAAACTATAAACATCTTACTAAATACTGTTTAATTCAAAAATACCAATTAATTTTTTAATAGATATTTGAATAAAGAAATTCTAAATAGTAAGGATTAAATTTTCATAGTTTTAACAGGTTATTATTATAGATTTATTATTCTTCCTAGATAGTTTTAGGTACCCCCAATTTCTAATTTTAGATAAAATTACTTTTTTAAAATTTATTATAACTTTTTATATAAATCACATAATCTTAGTCTCTAAGATAATGGTAGTATATGTTTACAATTCTTATTTTATTATTTCTATTCTTTTCATACTTTTGCTAAGTGCTATTTTTCAGCCATTGCTTTACTTTAAATTTGTATTTGGGTCCAGAATCCGGAAATAACTTGTTTATTGTACTCAGATTTAGCACGGGCTCTGCGTTTTCTGTATGCAATTTTAGGTAAGTTACCTTTTTCTCGTAATGGATTTAGATTTCCTATCCATTATTTTCAATAGGTTTTTGCTCAGTATTATTAACAGAAAGGGGGAAGGTTGGCTGGCCAAAAAACATGTTCAACTCACTTTTATATAGAGAAATTTTTTTGAATTTTTTTTTTTTATAAGCTGTCCTAAGTCAGCAATGTTGATAATACTGTAGCATCCATTCTTTTATATTTAACTCTGCTATTTTAATTTTTCATATCTCCTTTTAAATTCTGTTGTCTGGTTATCTTGCAATTACAATTCTTTTCAGTTTTAATCATGTTAATTCATCTCTTTCTTGCAGAGAAATTTTGATTATATGTATATATATGTATATGTATATGTATATGCATATGTATATATATATATATATATATATATATATGCATATGTATGTATTTCAACGAAACAAGCTTATATACCACACACAAGAAACCATCAGATTAATTAAGTTAAAATAATGTAACCGAGTCGATGAAT
Source organism: Trichonephila clavata (assembly GCA_019973975.1). Classification (NCBI taxonomy): domain Eukaryota; kingdom Metazoa; phylum Arthropoda; class Arachnida; order Araneae; family Nephilidae; genus Trichonephila; species Trichonephila clavata. The sequence continues at coordinate 133,438 of BMAO01014405.1, read as the reverse complement.
TATTTAATGAATAAGAAACATTATGAGTAGAAAAAGATAATTGAATTAACTCTGTGGTTAAAAATAAGACACATTTTTAAAATTAAAGTCAAAATTTAAAATATTTGCTTGTAGCTAAAAATAAAAAATGTCTTTGCCATTTACTTTTAAAATACAAGTAATGCCCTCCGAATCAACCCCCCGCCCCCATTTTAGGCCCTAGTTTGAATTTCTGTCACTACATCTGAAAAGTGTCTTCTTTTTCTTTGCATATATTCCTCTCTCTCTTAATAAGCTTCATTAATGATTACATGTATTTCAAATTTATTTCGTATACTTTTAAAACAGAAAAAGCTACTTCAAAAGTATATTAGTTTTAATTCTTAAATTTCTTTAGTTCGTTTTTCTTTAAATTTAGTTCCCTATGGTAGAATTGATTGAAATATTAATTTGAAGCTAAGGATCAAGCAAAGTTTTAAAGGAAAACTTAACATAATTATTGGTTGTAAATTAAATGAGTTTCAAAAGTTTAACTTTCGGCAAAGAGAGTTCTGCGATAACGATAAAAAAAAAAAAAGAGTCTATTTTGAAAAAAAGTCTTCTTGGCCTAACGCGCAACCCCCGCATCCCGGGGGTGGGGCAGGACTCTAGGGGGCCCAAAATCTGACTGACACTAAATACGTTCCCTTTGTAAGATTCGGATTGGGGCCCAAAACTTGACTTTGTAGGGGGGGGGAGCTATAATATTCTCTGTTACTTCCCTGGCCTCTTTTTAAGTATAAGTGTTCATGTTGAAAAAGAGGGACGGTGTCACAAAAATTAAACATTTCGAGAAATTCCGGAATTATAATTTAGTCTGCCTCTATTTTTGACTAAATGGATAAGTAATAAAACAAAAATTACATTGATATATTCCTTAAAACTTATTTTTTTTGTTTCCAGAAAAGACTATATTTTTAAAGACCTCAGAATTGTTCAAAAATAGATTTAAAGTATAAATTAAATAAGGGTTTATTAAAACGTCTACTTTACATAATAAAGACAAAAGAGTAAATTTATGCTAAAGTTTTTCAAAAATAATATTTTTGATTAAAAAAGTTATTAAAATTATGTTTATGTTATGTAACACGTTCTAACATCAAGTTTGTCTTTTTTTTTAAAAAAAAAATGAAGTTGCATATGATGGGAAATAACAAGATTTTATCATAGCAATGTACACATAATAAATCTATTTAAAGGCGTGAAAATAAGTTATTTTTAATGTTAACTTTTACCCTGAAATTTAATTAAAGATTTTAAGGATGAAAATTGAAAATAAAAGTGGGCTCAATTCGTAACAGTCACGTGATAGAGACAACGTTTTCTCCATTGAATTAAAACAGACATCAAACTAATTGTACTAGTTGTTCCATTTGTAAAATTTCAAATTTCATAGCTAAGGTTAAGATGTTCAAATGTATTGAAAATAATTTCTTCAAAATAACTTAAATTAAAAGAAGAATCTTTTTTTTTCGGGCATGTGCTTTGAAATAAAATGCATTTTGTATATTATTTTCTTTATTATTGTTGACTAATATGTACTTTTTAAGAGAAAGTTTCTGAAAAAAAAGTAAAAGTTGGCAACAACGAAGCGAACCAACTGATTGATTGAAAACATATGATTGCTTTTATCGTGTTACTGTGATGTCATATGAGTTTTTGAACTGATTGGGTAGAAACACCTGGTTGTCATCATGTGATTATGACGTCACATAAATTAAGCCCACTAATAAATAGTTCATACACGAAAAAGTCTTGCACAATGTGATTCTTGTGAAAACTTAGATAAAAAACTTTCTCATAAATTCTACTTGTGTGTAATGATTAACAAAAACTTAAATATATTTGAAGGATTAAAGTGTTTTATATGATATATATAATCCCATTGTAAAACAATTATAGTGTCGCCATAGCTTTCCATCAATCTTTATGTATTTCATTTTACCTTAAAATTTTTCAATGAAATATTTTTCATAGATTGGTTAAACGGTTGAAAATATTCATCCAAAACAAGCATTCAACTTTTATCATTTCGATAACACCCTCCATTTAGTCGAAGTTACTATGGAAACATAGTAAAAGTTTTTAAAAAAGCCAAAAAAATTTATCTGTAATTTAAGAAATCAGTTTAATAGAAATATAAGAATTTAAACTTTATTTAAATAATTATTTTTTTAAAAAAAAAATTGCACATTTATTTGCAATGGATAAAAATTATCCTCCTAAAACGTATTATCTTCTAATTTCATGCATAAAATATATAATTATTTCGCTTCTTATAAATTGTTTTTGCATTATTTTTTAAATTTATTTTTCACTTATCGATTGATAAATAAAAAATATATTTTTTTATAAAACATATAAACTTATAAAATTTTAATGTATATATTATATTTTGTTCCTATATATTACATTATTTTTATATATTTACCCATTATATTCTTTATATTCATACAAAATATCGATAAAGTGGTAAAAATCAAAACTTATTAGTGCTGAACCTCCTCGACAAAATCTCTTTAAAACGATTGCCATTTTAAAGCCCTTCCTTCAAGATTCTTGAAACTTAAGTTTCTCCACAAATGGCTGATTCACCTTAATAAATGGCTAAGCAGGGCGCATTCGTGAGATAAATAAAGACAAAGAGAACAGACGAATACTCCATCTAAATCTTTAAAATGATACATGCTTTCGAAATGAAAATCATTTCCAAAAATTCCTTAAAGTTTCAAAAATCTCCCCTCTGCCCTCCCTCTTCACAAAACTCTCCAAAGGCTAGCGAAGGTAAAAGGCTTTTAATTCATTCCATGATGCCATTCTTATGGCACTGGATTTTCGTTGCTCAAAGTACCCTGACACAGAACAGGAATTAAGGAATTAATACTTGCCAGTCCTCCCCTCCCGCGTCCTTCTTTCTATATACCCCTTCTGGCTGCTGACAAGTTGGAGTCTTTTGACTGGCTAGATAAATTCGAGCATTGTACGCTATTGCAAATGGCTGCCTTCCAACCCTTTGATTCCGAAAAGAGGACAGAGATTAAGCCTTTTAGCATAAATCACCTTTTATTAAAAGACCCGCTCGTATTGCAACTCCTGGCGTTAATTGTTCTCAGTGGCGCGAAAAATTTTAAACTACTTCCGATTTAATTAGTGGTTGTTGGAAAGGCCGATGTGTCGAGATGGCGAAAACTTTTGAAGTTCCTCTTCTGCTGTTATCGCCAAAAGTCAGTTGCTTCTCTCGCGAAATCACGTTTTAAGTCTCGTCCGCTTTTAATAATGCCGAGCACCTCCGGGTTATAGGTTAGTTACTTGTTGTTGCCAGGTTTCCTGTTCGGAAAAGGTCTTTTATGATTCGGAAAAGTTGGATCAACTTAACCAGAAGAAAAGTTCGGTGGGCGCTGAGCTGGCCACTTTTCGGCCCGTTTGGGGATGGAGGAATGAATACGTTGCTTTGCAAGCAGACTTCACTCAAAACAATTGCAAATAAACTTTCATGACACATATCAATCAAAAGAAGTTAGTTTCAGTTGTAAGAAAGAAAACTCTTTAAAGCATTTAAAGCTTAAAATATATGTACTATATTTTAGTATTGGTAAAATACTTGATAAAAAGATGTAATGATTTACAAGTACACTTATTTTTTTTAAAATTAAGGTAAAATGTATTCAATTTATTAATTGTTTTTTTACATTAAAACCTATGTCATTTTAAAGTTCTAATAGGTTTTTTAAAATTTTAAAATTATCGATAAACGTGATTTGGGAAACATAGAATTCAGAAATTTAAGAATCAATGATTTAATTTCTGAAATTGAATGTAGTTTCTTAAGAAAAAATGGTAAGTTAAAAAAAAAACCCTCCTTAAAATATTTATTACGTTTTTTGTTTGTTTGCAAATGAATGTAGGAAAAAAAATTAGTTTCTTTGGGTTAATCAGCATGTTTAAAATAAACTTTCATTGCAAGAAAATAATATGAACATGATCAGTAGCGCACACAAAAATTTTCAAAGGAAGGGGGGTCCATGGTCGAAAGTCCCCCAACTCGTATCATACCTCAACACAAAACCAATTGATTCTTCTGATTTTGTCAACAAAAAACAGTAAAAAATATATTATTGAATTAATAATTAGCATTAACTGATAAAATAAATTGTTAATTACAAGTACTTAATTAAATTTTACGTTATATATATATATATAGGATTATCATTAATCAAAAAACTCAAGGACTTTGGGGGGTCCGGACCCCTAGGACCCTCCCTTGTGGGCGCCACTCAACATGTTTATTAATATACTAGTAGAAATTTTAAAGACCTTCATCATATATCTTATCATCCTCTTCATCATTATTATTTTACTTAAAGGATTTATCTACATAGATTGATTGCACATAATTTTTTATCCCTTCAGAATGATTTCAATAAAACTGAAATGATTGTTATTTAGTTTATTAACATGAAAGTAAATAGAGAAGTATTTGGTTATTGAATCAATTACATAAATAAAAATTATTTATGTTGTCCAGTAAGTTGAACTATTTGAAATTTTCTAAGATTTTTTAGTTAAGTTTTTTTTTAAAGATTTGAACACATTAATTTATGTCTGACTCAATGATCCATTTTTCAAATTTCTGTTAAAATATGTTACTTAAGTATAATATCAAAGAATGAAATATATAAGTTTTTTTCATTTTTTCTTACATTCTAGTGAAATTATATTGAAATATGGGTAGAATATTAAAGCTCAGTATTGTTCCAGATTTCAGAATATTTTTCACACGAACACAAACTTTTCAAGCTTAAGATAAACTCTATATAACCATATTAATTTATGAATAACTGAATTCACACAAAACGACCTAAGTGTTTTACTTTTACACACTTGAAAATAATTGAAGGTGAAAAAAAAAATAGTTGCCAAATTAAAAGGCTTCTAACTAGCTTTCTTTTTGCAAACAACTACATTTTGTTCTGTGATATTAAATTTCGTTTTATTATCGCTTATACCCAGCTCACCGTGAAACACTCCTCAGTGTTCTCGAATGCTGTAATTATATTCGGACGCTACTACTTGGAATTAAACTTGAGCATTCACACTCGCTGATTAAGTGTTTCCCCTTCCATATCTGATTTCGTTAATGCATTACACATATGCTTCAGGTCGGTTCTGCAAAAACACTAAAAAAGAAGCTTTCTTTTCGCTCCCGTAAAATATAAATTTTTCCTCGTGTGGTTATAACACTTAATATATCCGGAAATTTAGGACTTTTTTAATTAACTCACGGTTACAGAGATAAGAGAAAACGAGCGTTATCGTCTGCAGAAGAACAGAATAACGCGCGCGTGTGCAAAAAAAGAAAAAAGAAAGAACAAAGAAAACGATGCTATTTTTGCTTCGAATCTTTCGCGCTTCACATTAAGAGGTAAGGATCTGGCATCAATCGCGATAGCACATACACTTGTGCTGCTTACGAAGCCTTTTAACCCTTTTCTGTCTCTCCTGGGCAATTGCAAAAGGAGGGGGGGGGGGGTGAGAGAAGAGAAAGAGATAATCGGAGAGGAGCGCCACCTAACACGAAAATCTCGAAGAACGAAACGCGCGCGAAGAAGTACAACAAAGTGTGTAAAGCAGGCAAGGGCGTTTGGCTTTCCGCTTGAACTCAAATACTAATTGCATTAGCCGGCATTAAGCAGGGTCTAATCAAGAAATAGCACTTGTAACTACCGCATCAATGCCAGAACTGGCGAGGGTTGCCCATTAATTTGGGCAATAAAGGGTTGCTGGCTGCCACCACCACATGATACACTCTCTAATTAGGGCAGCCCCATTGCCAAAATTACTTCATTTATCCCGCAGATACGTGCGGAAGGCTACATCGCAAGATGATGGCGAATTATTACGCCGACGCTACCAAAGAGTACGATCGGCGACCCCCTCCCCTCTTCACAATAGGAATTCCCTCCCACCTTTTTGGGCTGGTGACCCCCTTCCCCCTTGTACATCTCCATTTCTCTCAACACGCACGGTTTCGCGGATTCACGTCGTTTGTTTATGTAATGAAGCGTGTTCCTTTGCCAGGCATTCCCCCTTCTTTCAGTAGATGGCCAGAAGGATCCGCTTTGCAAATGAATACCGGAGAAATTTCTGCTCTCATTAAAACGTTCGTTGCATCTCGAACATCCCAAACGAATCTTTCGTTCCATCCTCGTCCCTCGCCCCCCTTCTCTTTCTGCCAACCTCTCTCGGCCGCAGAATTAAAATCTTTGGTGATACATTAGTGACACAACGTCTGGCGGGCTGCCCTGTCAGAGTTAAGTCTTCCTAATTCGGTTCCCACTTAGAGATTCATCAATAGAGTTGGCGATCAGTAGGGCGTAAGAGGGTTTGTCTGAGGCTATAAATTAAATTCTGTAGCACCGATGGGCAGGTCAAGTCCAACGTCTTTTAAAAGGAAAAGAGGGGTGGTGGGAGGAGGAGGGGGAGATTTAGCACTAAGTGGATTTGGGAGGAGGGGGTCTCTGAAATCTTCTGCTGTTGAAGTTGTGCCATATTTCGTTAGTGTGATGGGTGGTCATCCATTCGGATGGCTTGGACATTAAACAGTGCAGAGATTTATGTTGGGGAATCTTCTGTTAAACATTTAAATTTTCTCTTGACTGAGCACTCGAGGGAGGCGGGTGTGCAAGCGTTACTAATGAAATAAAATTCAGCTCCAGGACTTTATATAATTCAATACAAATGCTGATTTTATTTATGTATTGATGCTTATGTGATTTCATTTAAAGGAAAAAGGAGATGTATCTCAAAAGGATTAATAGTAATAAACTTGAATGACTGTCATTCGAGTTTGTCATTCAAATTTATAACGAAGGTGAGAAATGTATGGAATTGCGCGTTAACAAATACAAATGATTGTGTTTATGTGGTTTTGCTTTACAGCTGACTTAAGCTACGAATACTGTCATTGCTTATAATCAAAATGCTAATAAAAATTACTGGTGTAAAAAATATTTAGCTATGACACTTTTCTAAGAATAGAATTATATACCAATAACATATTCCTTTTTAAGATCATTCCTAATTTTAGGACTCATTAAAATATTTAAAATATAAAATAAATAGTGGACATAAAAAGGCAATTAATTCTTTCTTACAACTTAACATTATATTCAATGAATAACTTAACTTTTTTTTGGAAGCTTGTTAATTGAATTTTTAAAGAAAATTTCAATTACGTGTGTTGCTCTATTTGAATTAAAATGAAAAGAATGCAAACATTTTTTAAAACGAAAAATATGTAAAAGTTAACGTGTCTTTAATGTCAAATGAATATGAATTTTTATACAAAAAACACAAAAAAGTAAAAAGTTTACGATCACTAGAGTATAATAAGTTAATGTACATAACCTGAAAATTTCTTAAGGAAATGTTAAAGTTTATTTGACTATATGCTGTGCATTAATTATTTATAATCATTATTTTCATTTTACTCTTAGTATTTCCCGAAAAAAATTTAAGCATTTATTTTTATTAAAAGCGATTTTATTTATTTTTTAAATTTTCTGCGTTAATTATGATTAATAGTACCCAACTTTTTTCCGTAAAGCTAATGCTTTAAAAAATTAATTAAATATTTATTTCAATTACATCAATTAAAATATTCATTAAAGCTATTATATTTAAATAGATGTTCTTTATGTGAATATATATATTCATTTATTAGTAGTTGAGTTCACTGAACGTCTGGTTTCCATTTTTGTATGCATCCTTAACTAAGCAAAATAAAATAAGTATGAATTACAATACAGAATTATTTAATCTATGTTAAATTAGCATACATTCTCTAGTCACTAGAAAATCTAAGCCAGTGCCTGTCTTAGAATTTACTTCGGTCGAATATTTTCATGAAAATTTAATTCCCGTTAAGATTGAGTGAGTGAATATTAACGTCGCACTGTTCAGCTACTCGACGGCTTTTGGCGATGTGGGCCTAGTAATTTTGAACCAAGGTCAAGTGACGAGGATGACACCTGAGCTGGTAACTCCTCTCCTAAATTCCACACCACACTAACGGGAGGATGTTTGAACCTCGACATATTTAAAGTGCATCGGGCCTCTCTGCACGGAGGGTCTTTAGGCTCGAACCCTTACACTTTGGCCACGAGTCCGTTACCTTGACCACTAGGCTACTGAGGCCACTAATTTTCTGTTAAAGTGACCAGTAGTTTCAGTTTTAGGGGTAAGTCAGTTATCGCTGTGCCTTAGAAGGAAGAATAATGGATTAATATTTTTGTTGATAAATTATTTCAAATGTAGTTAGCATTTCTAACTTATTAAAAATTTTATTTGAACAAGTATAAGCCTATTAAAAATAAATTTTTACAAATTTGTCGAATGATTTAAGTTTTTTAATAAAGAAAATATATAAAATTAATGTATATATATATAAATTAATAGCAATTAGTTATATAACATGTTAATTAGCATGCTAAATTTTAAGCAGAAAGATAAGTTAGCAGATATCCTTGGGGGTGCATGGATATATAGATAAATAAAGTATGTTAAGCTAATAAATTGTGGCAAGATGTTATCACAGATGGAAAAATGAAAGTGGTAGAAATTTCCTGACATAAATTGATAGACCAATTTCCAACCTACTGTGGGAATGCTATACGACAAAAAAAAAAGTTCCTTAAGCGAAAGTCCATATGAGCAATTTATTGCCATTACTGTTCAACTGATGAAGATTTCAAGCACTACTTCTGCTTGTTTGGTTCTACTTTGTGGTGCAAATACCATAGATCAAATCCTTGAAAATACTTTATACAGAGATAAAATCTACCTAAATCACTGTCATGGATGCAATAGAATCCACATTGGCAGAACAGCTTTCTCCTAAAATATCAAAAAAGTATTAAGTCGGGAAAATTTAAAATTCAAATGAATCTTTCAATTTTAGGATTGGAAGTACTGTCTAAAAACACCAGGATTTCCAAGACAATAATTGATATTCCTGTAAATGTAGCAACAGCAATTTATAATAATGTAATGGATTGTAGTGCCTAAATATTATGAAATGTCTGGGATGAAAATTGGTGCATTTCTGTATCACTTGTGGTGGTTTTCAAGTTCGCAATGCACTAAAAAAGAAAATGGAAATTGAATCAGGTCTTTTCATTACTAGATATCCGCAAGGCTCTAAGAATATGAGAAAAAGATACGTATTGGTAATATGTATAGTAGTAAAGGTACAACATTTGAGGAGAGTGCGTTTTTAAGTGGACAATAAATGTGTTTTATTTTAAGTAATTAAGGTATCCGACTACGCTAAAACTGTGAATTTTGCCAAAAATTGACAATTTTTTTTTATGATTTTATTTTATGGGCCATCTTATTAGCTTTATAAAAATACCAAGCTTACCATTTTTCGTTTATTAGAACAAAAACTACAAGTGTTTTAGTAGAAGCAGATGCCATTACTTTAAGCAAGATGCCATACTTTAAAACGCGTTTGACTCGAAATGTGATTTTTTGAAAATAATCAAATGGGGTCAGCGATTGCTAAAACAGTTTTGAACATAATTAATTGAAAATTTTTCTAAAAGTTCTGTATAATAGTAGAATTGTTTTAACCTTCAGATTTATCCATCACTGTTTTATTACAAAATTTACAGTCCTTTATGTGAATATAATCACTGTTTTTTAAGCATTTTTATATAGTAACTGAGATAAAGGGCTCTAGTTTTTGTAAAAAAGAAAATATCTCTTATCCTGAAGGTCATTTCAAAATTGAATAATATAGCAACACATTAGATTGAAAAAATTGAAAATTTGTTCATAAACTTTTGGTGCAGAATGGGCCGCGTTTATGCAATTTTTTCCCATTTTAGTAATAATAATTTCTTTTTCTCTTCTTAATTTTAGCACAGTTTTCTAAAATTGCACTAGGCAAATCTAAAAATATCAACAAAAATCCCCACATCTCCTTTTTTTTTAAAAAAAAAGTTGTCGCAACCAGTGGGATACCTTAAAAATTAATCTTTAATTTTAACTTACTTAGTTTATAAGTTCCACACTTTCCTTATAAATAAGAAAAAGAGATTTTTGATGCAGAATGTGTGTGTGTGCTAAAATTTTACACGGGTGTTGTATGTGTAAATCTTTTTTTCTAGGAGCTTCAGTTTTTCAACGGGATCAACAAGTTTTATGTTATTGATCAGAAAATATTAAAAAAAAAATTGTAACTGATTTTAAATTTTTTTTGTGTTCACATATTTTATATTGTTTGATAAAATATACTGATGTAATAGCAAGCATTGGTTAAGCATTTCATACTTTACATTTTATTGTAGAAACTAATAGAGAAAATTACTGATTTCTGATCAAGCGAAAAAATATGTCAAACAATTTTTGATTCAGAAAAATTCCTAATCACCTGAAACATCATTGAATTAGAGGGACTTTGGGTTTTTGAAGCACTTTTATGTAAATATTTGCTAAATATCAAGAGCATATGGTGTGAATCGTACTTTAACTATAAGATTATAGTTTAAATAACATTCTTTCATTTTGATTTTAGTTTAAACTAGGATTCTGATGCTGTGTAGTATGGGTATTTGTAATATTATTAATACGATTTATTGGAATACTTGAAGGGATTATGCTGAGAGCTCTGAAAATAGACAAAAAAGGTCCATTTCGCACAAATTTTTCTCAAAAAAAGCAACCAGAGAATCGGAAAAATTACCCAAAAACTCTCACCTAAACAGTAAAATGACAATAATCAGTTTTCTGGTAAAGAAGAACAAGTTTTTTGTCCCATAGACCAATATCTGTGAAGTCTTCTAATAAGTCTAAAATGGAATTTTTTTATTAAGTAACAAACATTTTAAAAACTTATCACAAATGAAACATGGTAAAATAACTTTAGCATAGTTAGACAATCCATTTGTGACAATAGAAATAAATATTAAAGGAAAGAGAAAAACTATTAACCCTTGTGATTGAAAAAGATTAATAATTAATTCAAGCATCAAAGTTTGATAGCGAAAGCCACCACTAGGTGGTGCCTCCATGAAATGGCTCTCACATTTAGGGACTTGCCGTGTCTCCAAAGGCTTAGTTGCAAACATGCATCCCAATAGGAGAAAATTCTATTGTATAAAAGGAATAATCCATTTAATTTGTACATAATACAAAAGACAAACTTTATTAAAAATGGGGCATTCAGCCAATTATATTGCTAGTTAACCAGTCAAATGTCAACAACTCAGCCCTTGTAAACAGTTTTTTTTAAATCTTTATCCACAAAAATTTCTCGAAGCTTCGAAAATTATCTCCAAAAACTGTCATTTTGACCTTTTGTTTGTGGGCACATAAACTTTTGGAAAAAGAATACATAAGATTTAAGATCATGGGTAAGGACTATATTCGGACAAAAGTTTAAGAATCCTTGAGTAGCTACTTCAGGCTTATACGAAAGTTAGATATGTACACAATTCTTGCTTTTACATATTAATTCCTAAGGTGTATTACTTCATGCATCCACTGTTGCTCAGAAGAACGGCCATGACTGCTTTTCCATACAGTATTCATATTTTTGTTTTTCAGGTATCGTATCGCGATTTTCATTTGTATGGACGCGATACAACACAACGCATTTATTAATGCATATTCAACGAACATAACATACAAAGCGGACGAACAAACAACACGATGGCATACACATTCCCGAACTAAATATCTATATCGCATTTTCCGGAGGCCGTAACATCCTTTGTAAAAGTGTGGTCAATCTGCAAGTCACATGACCCAACTCTATTCAATGGAAATGTGAATCTATGTCGCCGATATCTTTGAAGGAAACCATTTTGATTTAATAATGAGAAGCCACGAGCACACGCTGGAATGATAATGGTGGGGGATTCCCTGGAGCATGGACTGCTTGGATAACACGGGGATGCTTTCTAAGCTGTGAGGGAAGTTGGCGTCAACAGATATCTCAGTTCAAATAACCGCGTGCCCTCGTAAAAAGTTCTTTTGTGCGGGATGTTGAGAGGCGTTATGGGATGTACTCGACGCACACAAAATGTTTAGACATACAGGATCAAAACGTCTTAAGAGTGATTTATATAATTTATACTATTGGTTCATAATAAGTCCCTAAAGGATAAGTAGTAATTTTCCTACACATTCATTATTTCAGACTTTGATCTGAAGATATTAATAGCAACAATAGTATATAAAATTCCTAATGTAAACAAGTAATATAAAACATATTTTTAAAGTCAATATTCATTATTTCAGAACTTGATGTGAAAATTTTAATGACAACAGCAATAAAATAGGTAATAGTAAACAAGTAATATAAAAAAAAATCAAATCATTTCCTACTTAGTTCAACAAATTTTTTTTTTATTTTAGTTACTTTTCATTAAATAATTACAATTAATATAAATATGTATATACATATGACAAAGTCACAATATTAAGTGGCAAAACACCATTTAAATAATTAACATTAAAAACTTTTTAACCACATTAAATTTGTAATTACATCTTATAATAAAAGTTGAATATAATAGGTAAGAATTTATCTTAAAACCAGTATAAAAGGAATGCTGACGTCTAACTACCAAAGGATTATTCACACGGGTTAGGGTTAATCTTCATCACAAATTTAATAAAAACTGTTTTATCCAATGGTACTGCCATCTAGAAGAATAATATCGACTTAAATGTTTCTCTAAACTACAATTAAATAATTAAATTTAGTTAATGAATTCATATTTGAAAAAAAACTGTATTAACATCAAATGTCATCCACTACAAGTTTTAAAAAAATGCATTTGAACTTGATCGGATGAATGAAAAGTATGTTATAAACGATTGAAAATTTGAACAACATATATAAATAAATATATAAGAAGAGTGTGAACTAATAGTGTAGGAATTGGAAAAAAATAAGATATCAGAATGAAGTTATCGATATTACTGCCTAGCAACGGATTATTACATGTATATATATATGAAGCAATTTCCGACTTGATTTAAGGCATTTAATTATTAAGGGAAGATTTTTTTCTGGTTGTCATGGCACAATTGAAGAGAAAACATATTTTTGATTAGAAGTCCACTTATTTAGTTACGTACAACACACAGCACAAATATAAAACAAGCAGCAACGCGAAAAACATAACACGCGCACTCACAGTTTACAGGACGTTCAAAAAAGTCTTCTTTGTTCCCTCATCTCATCTACTAATAGTTTCTGTTAACCAGAAGCTGTTAAAATCATATGATTTTCGGTAAAGGCTTTTCTGATTGGTCCGAATACGCGGGTGATGCAAGGTTGCATCATTCTGTTTTTAAAAAGCTAACATTTCAATTTTTTGGCAGATAAAGTTGTGATTAGGCGGATAAACTATAAATTAATTGTCACGCGAAGACTTGGAGGGCTCAAAACTATTATAAATTAAAATCTCCCGAGAGAAAATTTAAGTGAGATATTATATATTATATATATATTCAAGAATAATATACGCACAAGAGTGGCATGTATATATGTACACACGCACTAGTTAAAGATTACATTGTACATCTTAGCTCATTGATAGGAACTCTCTTTTATGTGAGCAATATTATAAAGTCATTCTCTTTCTTCTCACTTTAGGAACTAAAAAAACTCAAAACTATTATTGATTATAACTCTCTAACTAATTTTTAATTACTGTTTAAACTATGCATATTTTTCGTTACATTTACATTGTTTAAAATTCAAGTTTTTATGTTTCTGATTATTATATATATATTTGAAAAAGTTTATGTCTGATACAATTTGAAGTTAAAAAAAATGGCGGTAAAAAAAGGTAAATAAATGGAGTTTAAATAAGACTACTTGCCTCTCTATCTTCAGAAATTATTCCATACAAATATTTTAAAAGGAGGACTGGTTGAATGAAATAAAATTCAGATAGTGTGTCTCGATATTCACGTTATAATTTTCATTTCTTTGAATATTAACTCTTTTGTTAGTGCTATTTTTGTCCATTCTTTGAATTTTATTGAAATTTTATTCTTCGAATTAATATTTTTATTTTTTCACATCTTAAAATGGCTTAATTCTCACTCATTACCTTTAAAAATTTTATCTAATGTACTCTTTTAGGGATAGTTCCTTATTATATACCAAGTCACAGAGAGGCAAAGATTGGCACAATGAGTGACGCTCGAAATGGTGAAGCTCAGGAACTCACTCCCGCCCCTCCCCCATAAACTAGCAATATTTAATTTTTACAATAGAAATCGGTGTTTTCATCTACGTGTATTTTAGAATGTAATCCCTCCTATAAGAGAGGTTTACGCATGCCACTGGGCACTATTAAACTAATTAAGCTTAACATAGCATTTTGGTTCCGAGTTCACAATGCCTATCGATATTCCAAATACATGCAGAGAAACTTTCAGAATGAATTGAGTTTTGATATTAGTAAATAACTAGAGTTTTATAGAACCGATAAAACTTAAGATTGTGACCACGATCTTTTCACTACTAGTCCTCTTGGGAAATTTTCGGCCCTTAAAATTATTTTATTAGAAAGCTTCCTCCGAAGAAGAGAGCGTGAACATGCAAATTAAGACTGCTTTATATAGCCTAAGCTTTCAGGTTAGGGACGTGAGAGAGATAGGATAGACTGCTAGTGGAGCAGTGATTAATCAAATTGAATGCGAACCGCGGATATTTAGTAATTGATAATTGTATTACTTAAGGTGACGATTTGTCTCTTGAGATTGAATCTAGATTAGATAGCTAAGAAGTCAGAGCTGTTGAATTAAGTATATGTACTAAAGTATCTAAAAGTCTTCTCATACCTCGTTAATTGTTCTCAAATTTATTAATTGGGAGCATCTCTAGACTGGACTATTAAGTTTTGTGTTGTTGTTGATATTAACAATAAATTGATATTATTCTGAAATATGGCTAGTTTTCCTTCCGACCTCCCCACACTGAGGGAAGAGAAAGCACTTCCCCCACAAGATGAATAATTTTGTTCTTTGTTTAGTGTACAAATATACATGGAAGATATTTCTTTAACATTGTAAATCAGTTTATTCTCTGCAATGAATTTGTTTTTCTATTAAAATAGGTTTTCAATGCAATATTTCATAATTAAGCATAAAATGTACAAATAATAAGCCTTGAAATAAATTCTAAACAAATTTAAATCAACCAATGACACAAGCTTCGAAATGTAGCTTAAAGAATTTCTTCACTAAATACAACTTAAATTAATAACGGAAAGAATTTTTGCAATATGTTTACTGTTCATGCATTAAGTTATTATGGGATTAAAAGAAATTTAAATGGCTTGGCTTTCCACCAAAATTTTAAAAAACAACTAATTATTTTTTTTAAAGAAAAGCCTATTATTTTCGAAAAATTTTACTGCATAATTTATAAAAATTCTCAAATGATGGAAAAAATATATATGCATAACAATTCACAAAAGAACACATAAGTTTTTGACAGTTTTAAGTGCTCGTAATTAATATCTCACTAAAGCACGAGTAGCAAACGCAGAACTGAGATCTAAATTATTAACACATCGTTCCGTTTTAAACAAATGTTAAACGCTATTTAATCAAATATTAACACGTGTCGGTTAATAACCATAATTACTGACTCCATAATGTATAAGCGTTGGCGAGGGGTGAGCCATTATAACTCTTGACCAGAAAATAGGAACGTGGCGAAACTTCAAAGTTAGACTATTAGAACGCATGGCTGTACTCTCTCACTTAAACAAACAAATCCTCGAGGGAAAAACAGGATTCTGGAACGAGTATTAACTCTGCGATGATAACAAACAGCGAGTCGGGGTAGATTAAAAAGGATTGGGAAAGCCAAGGACCTATAGTTGGTTCTATTTGTGGAACAGTTTTAATGAGTTTCTGTATAAAAACTCCTGTCCTTGATAATGAGAGAAGGGTTTCGTCTCTCTTTGACTTTTCTACAGGAATTTTTCGGGATTAGGAGTGGTAGGGGGATTGGGGAAGACTTTGTAGCAGTCTGCAGTGATATTTGTTGGGATGTCTTCATGATAGGCTAGTGTTGAACTTTAGATATTTTTTTTTTTTATCATTTCTCTTTTTTTAGTTTTCGTCTAGAAACTGCAACAGGTTTCTTAGGAAAATGTTACGGGGGAGAAGGCATGAGAATGTATCTCACAGATTACGCAAGAAATTTTTCGTTGTAATTTATATGGCTATACCTAATTTATATTATTTCTAAAAAATGTTAGTATTATATCTATTTATTATTGTTATTCTTCATGTTTAAAAGTAATGAGTGGAATTTAAATGTGTGACATTTCCTTCCAATTATTCAAGAAATGTCCAGTTTTGAATTTAAAACAGAGACTTAAAGGTGGTCAAGGTTATGGACTCGTGGCTGACGTGTCATAAGTTCGAACCCAGTACCGCTAAAGACCCGCTGAGTAGAGGGGACCGATGAGCGTTAGATATGTCGAGGACCAAATATTCTCCCATTGGTATGGAAGTTAGGAGGAGGTGGGAGTGCTGACTCAGGTATCCGACTGTGGTTCAAAATTACGAGGTCCTTTGCCAATAGCCCTCTTGTGGCTTTATAGTGCTACGAAAAAAAAAACTCTCCCTAAAGGGCATCTGCTAATTTATAAATCTCAATTATCTGTCATTTTGTGAATCGTTGGTGATGAAAAATACAATGTATGACCCCTTATCAGTTTTTCCAGATTATATGTGCGACTAGTAATTTTATTCAAATAAAATTTCTAACATAAGCTATTGGGGCCAGTTTCTACCTGATTTTGTTAAAACTTAGATCGTGTAGTGAAAAAATTCTTTGAAGATGTTAATTAACTACATTATAGTTAAGGTATCTAGTTTTTTAAATTCATTAATACCATAATTTAGTTTTCATTTGAGACATTACAACAACAGTAATTTTATCCACGTTTGATGAAAATAGAGAAAAGTTATTAAAATTGTCAATTTTCTTAGACGATTGTGCATTCCATTTCCGTGATTTTTACAAGGACGGATTTATATTGTTAAAATTGTATCTCGAAGTTTTTAATAACCCTACCCTCTTTATTTATTGATTCAATTCATGATAATATTTTCATTTGATTTATAAAATGCAGTAATTTTGTCTCTGAGTTTCAAGAGGAGAGACACACACTCAATAAATTTTGTTTTGTTTTTTTAGAACCTTATGAATTGAAATAATTCACTGATATAAAAATGAGTAAATTAATTTCGTGTAATGATATGTATTTATTCCTTGCAAATTTTTTCACACCAATGAAAAGAAAAAAAACCCCTCAGGTTTTATTTTTAAAAAGACATTTCTATCTCAGTATTAAAAAGGAAAAGACTAATCGTCATTGCTATAAATTAAAAGAAAATTTCATTTTTAAATACATTTGCGACAAAATTTTGTTGCTTAACTCATTTTACCACTCATTGCTCATTTCTCGTTTCATCTTAATAGTGAAGAAAAAGGAATAATTAACTATATAATCTGGTCATTTTTTTAAACATTATGTATAAGAAATTTAAAGTCAGTTTTTGAATTATGTGTATTATTTTTTAATTGTATCTTTTTGTTTCTTCATATTTCCATTAATTCGTACTATCTTAAGCGATTAATAGCATACTGTTTGCTCATAAGGGCAAGTTTTACGTCTAAGTGTTTTTCAATCACGGTTTAGAATGTTAAATTTTTCTTGCACTAATGTATAAATTTTCTGTTGAAAGGAAAGGTTAAAGTCCTATAAAACAAGATTAACCCTACTTCACAGCCCTAAATCAGAGAGTGATAGCTTTAGAACCTTTCTTCCTATATTGGTGAATTTTTTCTTGGTTCTCAATTTAAAAATTTAAGTTTCATCTGATTTGTAGGATAATTCATCTATTCGTCATTTCTTAAACATTCAAACTAATAAGCTATAAATATATTAATGCAGTACAACGTCGTTTATCCGAATGAATTGGAACCGGGCACCGTTCGGATACGCGATTGTGTGGATAACCAAAAACCGAACGCGATCCATGCAGTATAGTAAACCGGACACTATACGAATACTGAAAATCATCCTATGCGGGAAACATGCTTGAAGAAAAAGCAAAATAGGTACAAAATGTCGCAATTTTACCCTTATTGTCGAAAATAATCGCTTACTTTTAGCTGTACCATTGTACACCTTCCTTTTTTCGCTGCAAGGTCTCTGATTTTCTTGAGCAGCAGTAGTTGAGTAGGACAGCACTCCGATTGTTGTTCGTACCACTCCATAGTTGTCTCTAACGTAGAAACGCGCCAGTATTTGATGGACCCTTGCTACTTTCGTTGTTGTTGTTGTCTTTGTCTTCATCCGTTTCATCGTCGACAGGGTCGGATTCTTTTTGCATGGAAGTCACAATCTCGTCATCATTCAGCATTTGAAATCCACAGTCTTCTGCATCGCATGCTATCCAGGTTTTTACATCGACAAAACTCAACAAAAGAACACGTATACACCCCCTCACTTGGAAACAATCTGGCCTAATATTCTGCACAGATGTTTACCAAATCACATAACTGAAATTCCCCAAATATCCCTCATCTTGGGTTTTCCCGTCACTTTTGACCTCACGCGAAACCACTGTTGAGCATTGCACTGTTCGAAACCGTATTCGGACTTTAGTCTGGATATTTGACGCTCCGGATAATAATAAAAGTTCGTGATAAACGACGTTCTATTGTATAATGTCTTGTTGGAGGTGATTTTTAGATTTTTTTTTTTTTAAAAATTGTCCCTTTTCCCTACCATTTTTTTTGTAGCAGCCTATATCTTTCAATCATGAAAAGAAGAAAACTAAAACAGTTTCTTAAATTAGAATATTATTTAAACCGTATAAAGAGCAAAACTGTAACCCTGTTAATCGTAAATCATGTACATGATAAGACGAATTATTTTTCGCTAAAGAAAACAAACAATAACGTGTGCTAAACGAAGAATAATTAACATATGCTTTCAAAATGGTTACATTTTAACAGACAAATTTTCGGCGGAACATTGTTCAGTGACAAATACGTTTTTTTATAGCTTACCTTTTAGCTTCACCTCTCATGCGTATACACTGCTATTATAAGCCGCTAAGTAGGGTCAATTTGGGTCATGTGACATATAGGGTCAAACTTTGCCACACATGTAGCGGCATCTACTTAAAACTATGATTAGTCACTATTAATTTGCATTTAATTGCTGTGTTACAAAATACTCCGCCCTATATTATCGCTATAACAATACAATAATTGCTTCCTAAATAAGGATAAAAAGCCCCATTTAGCGAATTTTTTAAAATAAAGTATTTAAAAACTTGATTTAATAACTTATTTTTCATTCGTATGTGCCGTTTTTAAGAAAATTAATCTGATTTGTTGCCGTGATTTATGGATTCTGCTTATAATCATAAACTACATTTACATAACTAGTAAGCTATAAACGTCTCGTGTGATAAAAGAGTTGGGCTGAATTTATTTATTGCTTTTTTTTTTGTCTGATATAAAAAGAAAATTAATTATTTTCGAGTTTTACAGTGTTTTATGTAAATAAATCCTATTTCTTTTCTAAAAGTCCGTCGAGAAATCTGAATGCTATGTTTTTCATTCTCTTAGAAACGAGTTAAATGAAGAAAGGAAAATATAAGTAAGAAGTTTATTTTACTAACTATCTCATGTAAAGATTAGTTTCATTTAAAATTTGGTATTTTTATGGAAATATACCCGGAAATATACTTATTGACTTTTAGCATAAGATGTAATTTAACTTCTTCGGTAAATAGCTTCGATATCCCAAATATATATGGAATTAAATGCAAACATTTAAAAAAAAAGTATGAAGAAAATATATTAATAAGATATTTTGCATATTATATACGCGTGATCATTTTTTTTTAAAAAAAGCTACTTCTATTGCTATTATTTATTATTTTAGAAGAGTTTATTTTCTGTTTAGTTTATACTTTATTTGTACTTTTTTACTTTGTAATGCCGGACGGTTCCTGCTTCCATCTGAAATCCCTTGTCTACCCGCAGTGTGTAGGAGAAATTGAATAATCACTAGACATGTTTCAATCTATTTAATTTATTGACACCAAAAGATCAATCAGGCACAATAACAATCTAATTAAGATAAACGATCAAATAGTAGAGCGCGGAGGTGAGATTCAATAACACGAGGATAATACTACGGACCCTCAACTGAATCTACGATAGCTTAAATACGTTCAATATAAACTACGTCACACACTAATAAGCTAACTTCTAATTAAACAAGGCTCACGATACCTGTACTTTTCTGAAGCGGATCCTACACTTGACTCTTGCAGGAGATCTTTATCTGAATTTAATCACTGTCGTTCGATCCCCTCTACGTAATCCTTTTCATGGACAAACTCTCTTAAAAATTCCACGATCCTTCAATCTTCAGCTAACAAACTAACTCGCCAACTCACTTGCCAATTCTTTGCTAACTCCAACTTGCCCACTTCTCAAACTCGCGAAAACAGAATTTATATAATATACTTCATTTGCATAATCACGCTTACTTACTCGGCGAAAGTTGGTTGAAATAAATATTTTTCTAAAAGTGTCATGAAGGGATTAGTAGAACCGCGTATAGATCCGTCACAACTTTATAAAGTATTTTTTATTGAAAGCACGAAAGAATGCACATTAACTTGTATAATGTTCTATAAAATCCTGTAAAATTTTTCTTTTATTTTAATTATTTGCATTACATTTTTAAACAATGGTTGACTAGCCAAGTGATCATAGTCACAAACTCGCAGGCCGGTGTTGTTTCTGTCAAATTTTGATTGGTGTGGTGTGAAAGTTAGGAAAGGGATGTGCCAGAGCTCAGGTGTCGTCCTCGTCACTTGACAATGGTTAGAAATTAAATGATTTGTTGCCAATAACCTAACCTTCGTGCAGCTTTATAGTGGGACATTAATTTAACTCTCATTCACTCAATGTCAAATTTTGGATTTAGTGTCACTAAAGACTCTCCTGTAAAATAAATTAAGGTTCAAAGTCCTCACGTTGGCGTGGTATAAAAGTTTATAGGGTGGAGTGCCAAATCAAATGTCGTCTCTGTCGTTTGATCGCATTTCAGATTTATGAGGCTATCGTGTGATTTCTAAGTGCGACGTTAATAAGCCATCAATCGATTAATATTTTAAAACACTAATCAGATTAGCAAAATTTTATTCCTTTATATATATTTTAAGGAAAGAAATATATAAAAATCTATACTACTTTAAATACCTTTAAATTCATTGAGATTTATGTAACGTAATTAATAGAAAAACTTGTTTTATACTTTATGATGGTGACTCAGAAATAAATGCACAAGGATTCAAATCTCTTTTTGAGGAATATCAATCACCCAAGAGAAACGATAGAAATTTACAGGACAACTAAAAAATACATATTCTTATGTTCAGTAACTTTATGTTTTGACTTTTAAAGATGGAGACAAAGTTTTTCCTGCTTGTGTTAGGTGTTCTGCCTGCCAGGCATCTCCAGAACACATTCTTGTTTGCCTGGGGCTTACTAAACAAGATCTACATGAAGACCCTCTAATGGTGTTGGACTTCTTGAGAGTGAATGAGATCATGGACTTAGGCTAGGCATGGAGATGACCAACAGCAACATAAATTTATGTCCTTATATCATTCAGAAATTTATTTTCAATTAGTATGAAACTAACAGAAAAAGCCCAAGAACTCCATAAAATGAATTAGCGATGTAATTTTGAATTACACTCAAATCAGAGAAAGGAGAAGAGAACTCAGTATTCCAAGCTTTTATATTAAGCAAATCAAAGACTTGAATGGATACATAGCTAACCATTAAAATATATTAAAATGCTCTAAGATCATAATCCAAATGTATTAGCAGCTTACAGCAACCATTCTTTGTAATAAGAGGGTTTCGTGTGGAATTGAATTCTAAACGTGTTATTGTTGTTGCTGCTAATGCCACCTGATGGACGGTGTCAGATTTAGGCCCACGGACTGATTCTGGACATACAATTACCTGTCTACGGGACTAATGACACAAAATTCTAGTACAGCATTTAATGATTTAAGCCGCCAACTTAGTACTCTCGAATGTTGAATTAAAACAAGGGATTCAATTACTAATTTGGTGGCAACTCTTCTGCTATGAATCAAAATTTAGTATGAACTAGAATTTAAAAAAAAAAAATTGAGACCGATGGGAGATCTCAACTAATCCAGTTGGTTAAACCACGTTTTCACACACGACCCGTAACTACCTAGATGGAATCTGTTCCCAAACACTAACACCTCTGTCCGGACGCCAACAAGATTAATTGTGGTGAATAATAGTAACTGCTTCATGCTAAATAGAACCAAGCTTCAAAATCCTAATTCGACTTTGCTGTGGGCATTTGATGAGTGAGATAAAAGTATAGGTATCGTTCTTTCATCTCCTGCCTTGATGGCTTGTCGCGTATACTCGTTTTGTTGACTTAGGGCATCCACCCTTTTTTTCTTATGGACTCCCAGAATTCTAACTTTAAGTATGCGGATCCCTATGTATGCAATATTCCTAAATAAAATATTTATTTGTAGGATATTAAAAACAGATAAAACAGTTCCTAACAATCCCTCTAAATGAAATATTCATTTATAAGTTATTAAAATATAATAATTAAACAATATCAAAATGTAATGTAAAAATGTAAATTACAAATGTTTCAAATTTTTATCGATAAAACTGAAATATATTTTTAACCTTCAGAGAAGTATTAAAAATAAGTAACTGCTTCTAACAACAAATCTTGAAGTATTAAATAAGTAGACCCTAATGTTGAAACATTTGCAGCTGACATTTTGATATTAGCATATTAATGTGTGCCTCGAATTTTGTGAAAGTCAAATGAAGATCACCTCATTTTACTAGGTTGATCCTTTTACGATTTTTTGTTAAAGCCACATTCGATGAGATAAGAGACAATGGCGTTGCCCATCCGGTATAATACTTGTGACAGTTCTATCCGCGACTATACTAACACCTTGGGTACTTTTCTGGGGAAAAATAATTAATTGAACCAACTTTCGCCGATCAAGAAAGCGTGATTATGTAAATGAAGTATATTATATAAATTCTGTTTTCACGAGTTTGGGAGTTGGCACGTTGGAGTTGACAAGTAGGAGTTAACATAGAGTCTGCGATTAAGCTGTTAGTTGAGGATTGAAGGATAGTGGAATCAGTAAGAGGTCTTGGAACTGTCCAGGAAAAAGATTACAGAGCGTGGATCCAACGACATTGAGCAAGCCCGATAAAGATCACCTGCAAGTTTCCAGTGTAGGATCCGATGCATAAAAGGTACAGGTATTGTGAGCTTGATTAATTAGAAGTTAGCTTATAATTGTGCGACGTAGTTATATTTGAGCGTATTTAAGCTGTCAGATTCAGTTGAGGGTCCGTAGTAGTATTCCCGTGTTATAGAATCTCACCTACGCGCTCTACTATTTAATCACCTACCTTAGTTAGATTGTTATTGTGTCTGATTGATATTTGGTAACAATAAATTAATTAGATTGAAATCATGTCTGTGGATCATTCAGTTTCTTCCACACACCTAGCCGGGTTTACAAGTAGACAAGGGGGTTCAGAGACAAGTAGGAACCGACCGCTATCACATATTTAGTGACACTGGCTGCGGTGCCGTAGGGCCTAGGTTCGAACCCCGAAGGAGGCATGGGTGTTTGTAAATGTATAATGCCTTTGTGCGGCATGGGGCACTCTAAATAGTCGTCAACTCTCAAATCCCTTCAAGAGGTTGGTGGAAGGAGAAGAGAGGTGGGAGACCTCTGACAACCCCAAGATGTTCTGTTTCAAAATTGGGGCGGAACCTGTATGATGCTTAAAGCTACTAGTTAACGACAGGCGTACAAATAACCCCTTGCCACGATGAATTTCTTGGGCCTTAATATC
This sequence comes from Trichonephila clavata, assembly GCA_019973975.1. Lineage (NCBI taxonomy): Eukaryota > Metazoa > Arthropoda > Arachnida > Araneae > Nephilidae > Trichonephila > Trichonephila clavata. The sequence continues at coordinate 109,368 of BMAO01014405.1, read as the reverse complement.
ATGTTACTGTCAATCAGGTGTCATAAGTAACAGTAACAACAGAGATGATGGCAGAATATTGATCCAGAAAATACAAATATCTTCGAATAGTGCATCTCTAGAATTTTCTATGTCGAATTATTTTGTAAAAATTATTATTATTAATATAGTATTCTTGAATACAGTTTAGGTAGTATTATAATTGCAAAAATGTATTTTTTTCGTTGTGGATCCTCTAAAACTTCTTTGAACCCCTGTTGAGAAGTTCTGGTTGAATGTAATATTCATGCAAATACGAACTACTCTACTAATTGAGTCAGTCTCCGACTCTATAAATTGAGTCATAGAGTTTTAGAACTTTTTTCCTCAGAAAATTCTTTTGGCTTAAAACGATTTAAAAAATCAATAATAGTTCTTAAAATACGATGTAATTTAAAATATTTTAAAAATTTATAAATAAATAGAAAGAAAAACAACCTTTAATACAGTAAAAAAAACCAAACACATGCATTTTTTATGTAGCACAAAAGTGTTGGTATTTATTATGTAAATGATGTCTAAATAATAAAGTAGTTTTTTACGGTGTTTAACCAAAAAAAAAAATTACAAGTCGAATAAAAAGAATATTTATTATTACTAGACAGAAAATACAAAAGGGAATTTAGAGGTATACGTGCCTATCCCATTGCGACATAATCACCAAATCTATTTAGGCATTTATTAGAATGCAGGACCAACTCTTTTAACCCGTCTTGGGATAAATCAGGTCCTAGTCCTGTGAGCCAGTCTCGACGGATGTGAGTCTCAGCTCTGACGTACCCATCAATCATTTTGAATCATTTCTTCAATTCGTGCCGGGATTTTGTCGTTGAAGAAATTGGCCGGCCATATTACGTTTTTCGACATCCTCTCTGCCTGATTGAAAAGAGTGACACAATTTCGTTACATGTTGTCTGCTCATTGCAGATGCAGATACATTCTTTGCCCATAAAAATTGAATCGCGACTTACACTTCCAAACGAGACCAGTTTCCTAAGAGTCTTGCCATTTCAATCGACCTGAACCGTCCGGGAACTTTCACTACCTGCACGCAAACCAGCTGTATGACAAGTAGAACCATTTGTCTCCAATCTGGGGAAACAAAATTTCAACACAATATGTAGTTTTCAAATGCTGTGGCTTGTGTGACCTCTTTTTTCTGATCATCCCTCGTAAAAATATCGGATTCTTCTTGCACGGAAGTCACAATCTCGTCATGATTTAGCATTTGAAATCCAGTCTTTTGCATCGCATGCCATCCTGGTTTCTACATCAGCAAAACTCAACAATACACCCCCTCACTTGGAAACAAACTGACCTAATATTCCGCGCAGATGTTTACCAAATCACACAACTGAAATTCCCAAACATGCCTCATCCTAGATTTTCCCGTCACTTTGGCCTCACGCGAGACAATTGTTGAGCATTGCACTGTTCGAAAACGTATCCGGACCAAAGTCCGGATATTTGACGCTCCGGATAATAAACGTTCGGATAAACGACGTTCTACTGTATTTAAAAAAGTTTTCCCATTAAAAAGAAGAATTTTATCTTGAAAAATAACTTCATTACACAAAGTTTAAACTTTGTTATTAAAAGAAAAAGAAATGCTTTTATTTTGAATCTTTTATAATGACTATTACGTATACAGAAACTTGTACGGCCGTAATACTCCAGTCGTTATGATCAAGAACCTTTTAGCAGCTTTAATTCTGTCAAGGCATGGGTTCGTGTCCTCGTGCATTAAGGATTCCCCGTGTTAAATCTTCACGCTGACGTAGTGAGGAAGTTTGATGAATATGGTAGCAATCCCAGAGTCGTCCTCGTAGTTTGGTTCAAAATTGCAAGATGTATTGCCAATAGCTCCCATGTTGCTTTAAAGAGACGCAGTGGCATAATGTGCATCGTTGAGCTCCCACATCGCAGGTGGGCCCAGAATTCTAGGGGGCCCAAATGTTGCGGTTTTGCCATCCTTACAAATCCGGCTTGGGACCCAAAACCTGACTTTTTACAGGGGGCCCTAATATTCTCCGTTACACCATTGAAGAGATATATTAGTAATGATAAAAAATGTACATTCTACATCAGTTGGGGGATCCCTTGCATATTGTAGTTACTTTTTTTTGCCATTATTTATTTGTTACACCTGTTAGTGCGAAAGATTGTGGGAAGTAGGTCGTAAGTAGAGAAGTTGATGCATTGATTTAAATTTCTTTTTAAACAAAGCGCTTAATTTTTCAAAAAGATATCTTGTTTTGTGCTAAACATCACAAAATCTCAAAAAAAAAAATATTTTAACAGCTTGAACTAATATTATACTATAAATCATTCTATAGTATTGGAAAATTTAACTAATCTCTAAGCATTTATCTTTCTTTCCCTTCCGAACTACATACTATACTCTTCGAATTAATTGGGACAAATGGTAAAAAACAATTTTTTCAAAACCCTTAGCTTTTAATCATTACATACCTTAAGTAGGCAGAAAAATCTCTATATTAGTACGAAGCATGTCCTCCTGTAGCAGAATTGAACTCTTCAACTCGTTTTGGTATTGTCTCCACTAGAGCAGCGCACATGTTCTTAGCTTCATCATCGTGGAACCACACATATAGTACTTTTATCATTTGTTCTGTTGTCGTACAACTCATCTTAGCTGAATGATTCTTGAGAATATGTAATTAGGTTAGGATTTAAGTCTGGTAAATTACCAGGTTAATTAAGTACTTTTATTCTATTTTATCGCATAAAAGTCTGATCCAATATTGAATTGTGACAAGAAGCCAGATCAGGTTGAAATGTTTCCATCGATGGGACAATTTTTCTGCGTAATATTTCTATGCATTTGACACAATTCATCATGCCTTTAAAAGGAATTAAGCTTACAGTGCCATTTGTTATGAAAAAAACTCCCGAAAACATCTGTTTAGAAGGGTATTTTGCGGTCTGTTGGATTTGGTGTGGTAGCAGAGTTTCAACTTCACTTCATCTAACTATACTTGATTTGTATCCCTGCACAAAGCAATCGCTAGAAATCACCTTTTTCTAGTGGTTAACAGAAGATGATATGTATATTTGGCCCACGCTAAACATTTTTTCATTGTTTTCAGAATTAGAAATTGCCTTTTCTTCGATCTTGGTGCCTTACGGCTAACTTCCAGTACCATTTTCGATACAGTTGAGGTACTCACTTCAACACCATAATCCAATAAATCTCTTCGAAGGTCTGTGGTCGTCTTACTTTGATTCATTTTGCTATTTCTTATTAGAAATTTAGCAGTTCTTGAAATAATTTTCTGTTTGAGCCCCCATCTTCCTTTTCTTTCTGGAGACGATTATCAGAAATCTTGAAATGTTCTAAAAATTCTTTCGAATAATTCTTGATTTTTCCCACACCAACTATCGTAGCTATATCTCTCACTGTGGTAGAAGTGTGTTCATCAAGGGCGGTTATTTTAGAAAGCTTCTTGGGAGTAATATCCATCTCTGAACAAGCAAAAGTAACACGTGTTACGTGGATCGCAAAATTATTACCACACTACCACAATGAAATTTTCATAACTGAACTACTAATGTACTAAAACCAATCAAACGGGTAAATTATAGTCAAGGTGGATCCGTCACATTACTTCTAAGCTGATATAGCAAGTTTGGGGGGGGGGGGTTCGGGATATAACTGTTAATCCCATACCAACTCAGACAAGAAAAAAATGTTTGTCCCAATTAATTCGGACAGTATAGTGTATACGTATTTATTTTTTAGATATACTTATTCCTCTTTTAAATTGAAGTCGTGTTTCCCAAACTACTCTAAAACTACCTTTACTTAAACCAAAAAGAGAATCTGTCCGATTTATGTTAATTTCGCGCATGAAATATCACATCTTGTAAAGTGAAAATTCTAAAAATGCATTCAATCTGGAGGATGGCATGAATTCTCGTTAAAAGTTGACACTTCGTGCTTATTTTAAAAGAAGAAAATGAAATTTTCCTTTTACCCCCCTCCTCTATAAGAACCCCGCAGAGACCGGTCCCATTCCGAATACGACACGCAAAAGGCCCTAAATAAGTAAATAGAAATGGCTTTTCACTCTGAAAAGTCCCTCAATTTGAGAAACTGCAAAAACAATTTCCCCTCTCTGGATAATGGTGACGAATCCGCCGTGTCAAATCATTTGTATGCGTCATTTTTCGTTTCGCCAGTTTTAAAGGGTTACATTAGTCGGAGATTGCTTTTGCGCTTGTTGCTTCCCCCTGCACAAACACTTTGAGGTTTTAAATTTTAATATTTCCTAATCTCTGATTAAAAATGACTGCAGGAAGTATTGTTTGACAAAAGTTTTCATTTCTATTCCCCATTAGAGAAGTAGACATAGTTATGTTGTAATTGTTACCTGTAGATAAGTTATTAGGACTTAATATTACGTTTGTAATGCTGAAGAATAGGAATGGATCTTTTTTTTTTTTCAGAATGAAAAATATTTCGAAGTCAGTATAAATTTTTGTAGTTTAAAATAAATATATATCTATAGATTGTAATTGGGATTTAATATTTAGGAAAATACAATTAGTAAGCACATTTTTACTTTCATATGTGTGGAGTTAAAAATCCATATGAGATTAAATTATGTAATATTGAGTATATTATACTAAGGAAAAATAAATAACATGAAGTATTTATATTATGTACTGTTTTCCATATGTTAGCATAGTAAAAAAATGTTAAAATTAATGTCTTTGTGAATATATATTTCGAATATGGATCCTATTTTATAGAAGTAACCAAATTCAGTCTCTCTTTGAAGACTTTCCTCCATCAGCCCCATTTGGAATATGTGAATGTAATATTAATCCTGTAGAAATTCTATATATTTACCAAACTGAATCCAATCCCCGGATTTACATGGTATATTTTTTACACGGTTTTTAAAATATGAGATTAAAAAAGTGTTTGCAATCCTTTTTTTAAAATTCCGTTTATTTGGCAATGTAATAGTTTATATTTATAGTTATTTTTAGTTCCATTTATATGTATTCCATTCTAAAAATGGGAATTTCCCATTTTTTAGCGATCAGACGTTCTGTTCAGGTGATTTAGTGCAGTACATTTGGGGGGCGGGGTAGAAAAATAAGGTAAACATCATAGTTTTTTTTATTCAGAATTTTTTAACTTCTTATTTATTGATTAATGATGAACAATCATAAATTTTATAGCATTCTTTTTTAATTTTATTAATATATATAATTTTTATATTTAACTATTATATTTTTATTTTTTCATATATCCTTTCTAAAATCTATTATCTGGTTAACTTGCAATTTCAATTTTTTCAGTTTTCGTTAATGTTTATTCATCTCTCTCTAGTAGAGAACTTTTGACTTCGTTCCTAAGGCCAGGAGTTTGCTCTAGTATTTCTGTGACTAAATCTATTCTATCAGGACTATAGTTATCTTAGGTATATAACTATTTTTTTGTATATTTTTGTAATTATATATATATAATTACAAAAATATACAAAAAATAGTTATGTATTACATATATGTATAAATACATATATATAAAATAGTTATGTATTATATATATATATATATATAATACATAAATTTATATATATATATAATACATAAATATATACAAAATAATTATAAAACCTAAGATAATTAGTCAGATAGTAAGAAGTATTAGCCACAAGAGTACTATAGCAAACTCCTGGCCATAGGAACCAAGATTGCAGGTTTAAACAAAGTTTTGCAAAAATACAGCCAACGTTCACCTGTATTTGCCAATACTCTGGCCATAGGGAAAGTAAGGAATATCAAGAGAAATTTAACTATTTCAAATAAAAACACAATCTATTAATATAAAATGATAATTATACTAGAGTATGTTAAAATCGATGAAAAAACAACAACTAGATGATAAAACTTACTACGTGAGTACAGCAACAAACCATGTTTCCCGCGCGATAGGAAGAAGTATTGCAGTACCACATAAAATTAGTAAATTATGATAAAATAACATTGTCTATATATATAAGTTTAAAACCCCTAATTATTGATATAAAATTTATAGAAAAAAATCAACTCGGACTACACAATGATATTTAATAAAATACAGTATTATTAATTTATGAAATATGTAGCGGTATCTTTCGATTAACTGTATAACTAATTTAAAGATTGCTATTATTATTACATATTGTCATTTCACTGAGAACTATTAGAAATATAATTGTAAAGAAAATTGGCAGGATATCCATGTAATGGTTAATAAAGTTATCATAATTTAAATATATAATAGATTTATCGCTAACTAATATATTATTATGATATAGTTAAAATAATAACTATATATATATATATTATATATATTAGGGATTTTACCGTGCCAAAAAATCATTTAAGAAAAAGCTATATCTTTAGAACGCAATATTTCAATTTTAGATGTTCTACACAATGGCGAAAGAGTAACAGATGTTGCTAAATTTTATTCCATGAACAAAGCCACAAAAAGCACAATAAGATAAAAAAAAACACCTCCGTTATAAAAAAAGTGTAATAGGCTTCTGCAAATATGATCCCATTCATGAGCTTTTGGGTGAGTTTTTGATGATTTATGCGATGTGTGTTGATGTAAGGTATTTCATTTGTGAATATACTAGGTTCTTAATTTGAAATGTCAAATTTTAGAAGTTTTTTTTCCTTCTATACGATTATTTCAAAGATTGGTATATCATCCTTTTTGTTTTATAGTTGTTATATTATGCACTTACGTAGTTGTTTTAGTATTTTAACATTTTTATGTTATATGAAAACGTTGGATCTGTATTAGTTTTTAATTCGCCATTGATATTTTGAAATGGGATTTTGTATTATAGGTTTTATATATTTTCGAATTTTTGCTTAATTATAGAATTGTGCTTATTAATATATATATATAAAGATAGAGGCAACGATATACGAGTAAAGCAGACTACTAACAGTTAAAAGTCACAAAATAGCTTAAAACATAAAAAGCACTTTTTTCGCATTTAAATCAAATGCTGTTTAATTATTTCATCAAATTTTTTTTTTTAATTCAAGTACAAACATTTTTAGTATTACTTATATATTTGTAAGAATTTACTATTATTTTTACTTACGATTGTCTACAAATATGCCAAGAACCAAGAGTGAAAGGTTTCTTAGAAGTCTTTCTTAAGAGATTAACATTTTTTTTCTTTTTTCTTTTTAAAAAAATGTTAATTCAAATGAAAAAATGAATTTGCTTGGGTTATAAGCGGCAAAATAAATTGAAAAATCGAATTAATTTTTAAATAAGGATTTGATTTTCTTCGATTTTTATTCGTGTATTTAAGCAATTGCAGTGAATTAAGTGTTTTTCGAAAATGTGGGTAAGACTGGAAAATAATTTGTTCAAAAAATTATTCTATTGGGGAAAAGAAAATTGTACTGCGAGCATTCTGATGTATTCCTGATTGAAACTCATCAATATTCTTAAAATTTCCAAAACCTTGTTTCAATATCTTTCTTATTCAACTTTTATTAATGTTTTATTTATAATTAATAGTTAATTAAATTAGAAATAAGAAATAGCTCCTCTAATCAGTTTTCTATTTAACTATAATTTGTCATATGTTGTAACTGATTGTAAGTTTCAATGTTTTAAATTTCTTTGAAAATTAAAGATAAATAAAATATTTTTATTTTAAAATAGATAAAACATGTTATGTATGTGTTTATGTTTGACCACGTATAAAACTAAATATTTAAGTTATTGTGATTCTGGCAATAGCAAATACGAATTGATAGCTATTCAAAGGATAATGCGAAAAAAAAAAGCTAAAAATAATTATTTTTTATTAGTTTATGGGAATAAATATATGCGTTATAAATTAATATATTCTGATGTTTGGAATTTTTTTAATACCAAAAATTTTCTTAGTAAATTTTTTTTATGTACCATGTTTTTATAACCATTTTCATACATTCCATCCAATTCTGAGATATACTCCAAATTTTAAGTCTCCAGCTCATCGGGAATCAATTACAAAATTCCACAAGACATACAAGCCTCTTCGGGGGCCCGGGTTCAAGACTAGAACTTCGTTTTTTTTTTTTTTACATTTTCATGTATTGTCCTCTACTTCTGAGTTATGGTCCAAATTTAAAGTTTCTAGCTTATCGCGAAGTTAGTTTAATAAAAGCAATTACAAAATTCCACCCGGACAAACATACAAGAAAGCAAGTTAATAAAAACATGGTAACCTGGGGCCCTTCTTTGACACAGAGCCACGAAATTGTATACGTAGACACAACTCGACCCGTGCTTTAGACAGGTGGTTTTGTGTAAATTTTGGAGTTATGGGGCCCTTTTTCGAAATTGGGACCCGCCTCTTCAGGGGCCTGAGTTCGAGACTAGAACGTCTTTTTTTTTTTGCATTTTCATCCACTTTTGAGCTATGGTCCAAATTTCAAATCTCTAGCTTATCAGGAAGTTAGTTTAAAATCAATTACAAAATTCCACCCGGACAGACAAGAAAGCGAGTTAATGAAAACATGGTAATAATAAACAATGCATTGGAAATATTCAATATATATATATATATATATATATTAGAAATTTTTTAAATGAAATAAATATTGGAAAGTTTTTTTTTTTCAACGGAAAAATGACGTTTTAACTTAGTTGAGACATTCTTTAAGAATTTTCAACAAATTCACCCAAAACATAATTCTAATGCTATAAATACTTAAATTTTTTTCGATTTAAGAAAAGCTACATGTTAAAATTTAATTCCTAAAAATAATTTAAATTGGATTTCTTTGTTAAAGCTGATAGTCAAAAGCAGGTTTCTTAATTTCTTGGAATATTTACAAAACAAACTTTAAACAGATATTTAAGAAAACCTTTTACAGAATAATAACCTTAAATTTAAAAATGAAATGAAAACTATAAATTTTAAAAAAAATCAATTAAATAAAATTTATTAAAAAGTTTATGGTTTGTTTTTTGAAGTTTTCAATACATAGTGCAGCTTTCATGCGCGCGCGCTCTCCCCCCTTCCGCTTTAAAACAGCTTGTTTTAAAAACATACCCTCTGAAAGAACGTATAGGTTATAAACAATGCCTTCAACTCACAGTTGTGACTGCCCAATAATCCTGAAACGAGACTCCCTCTACTAAACCCTCCTCGTCTTTCTCCAGCGATACCATGTGCGTTCACAGGCGATCGTAAAATTCACTGACAACGACCGAACGCGACATTTTTCCAAACGATTGGCCACAAACCCATTGGACTCACATCATAAAACGATACCTAGTGGGGTGGGAAAGCCCCCTCTGAAAAAAAATCGTCCGTTATTGAGGAGAAGGGGGAATGAACTACCTGTTACGCAAACGACACTGGTTATCTGGACACGACCGGTGACAGGCCAGCTTAAAAATACGGGCCAAGAAGGATGGAAAAGGGGGGAATTGGAACAGAGGATCGTCGCCAGCGCGGAAAGCTCCGTCCAACCAGGCAGAAAATTGCGCCAACGCCGCCAATGACGTCACGCGGGGCCTTATCTCCCAGCTCAGGCCCTCTGGTGACCGTAATGAACACTTCAATTACTCCTTTCAGCGGTTTACCCCCCCTCCAGGAGTCTTTGTTTGCAAGGTCCCCCCTCCTCCTTTTCTCCTTCCATTTTGCAACTGTGCCATTACGCGTGCTAATCCTTTAGCTTTCTCTACCACTGATCTTCTCCTCCACCCCCTCTTTCTCTTCTGGTACATCCTTTTCTCTTCGTGTTGCTGCTGCTGCTTCACTCAACTCGAACCCCCCAACCCCCCACTAAAATTCAGTCGGTTTGTTGGCACCGGAATGTCGGCCTCAACTCCGTCAATAATTATGACCGGGTTTGGCCAACATTAATTTCGGTATGCATGCACGCAGAGGAATCGCCCGGAAGAACGAAGGAAAAGAGGGGGTGGCAGATCCCGTATTTCGTTCGTTTCGTTCCCTCCATCCTTCTGTCCATCCTCTCCCTCCCCTGATATCCTGTGAAGAAAGCAAAAGGGGTCGGGATGCCGGATAGTCCGGGGAAACATAAAGTGGAAGAAGGTTGGTTGGTAGACGGAAGGTTTATTGTTTGAGAGGTCTCTCTCTCTCTTTGGTGGTGTTGTGGTATGTTCGTCGGTTGTGAATGATGCCCGAACAGAATAACTCGGGGATGTTGAACGAAAACGTATGAATTCTTTGTCCGAGAGATGATTGGTCAGCGTCGTCTATTGCTTTTAATTAATCTCGGAGACATTCTCGCTTCGGCTCAATTTTGAGGAATATCGCACGTGGAGCGGGATTGCGTCAATTAAAAGGGGGAAGGTTTCGAAGAATGTGTTCGTTTCGTTCCGATGGCTGAATCGAATCACCAGGAAGCGACAACGAAGGGAAGGGTATTAAAATGGTATCAGAATTACACAGTATTTGTTGAAAGATGTGTGTGTGCAATCATATCATATTGTAAATTTGCCTTGATAAAGAAAAATTATATTTTGTTTGAAAATTTTTGTACAGGAGTGGTATAATTCCCCTTATTGTCATGTTTACAAATAAGTCTCTTGTTCTCTGAATGGATCAAATTCTCTGTATTTGAAAGTTTCTAATTTTAATTAATTTAGTTAATTTTATTTAAAGATCAGTTTTATAGCCTTTTTTTGTCAGTCATGATTTTTTAGTTTTAATTTCTGGCCTGCTTATACTTTCCATAAAATGCTATAGGCACGTAAATAAATAACAGATGTATTGCAGTTAAAAGTGCCTAAATATTTTAAATAGTTAGAGAAATTTAATCACATTTATATTTAGAGAAATTTAATCACAGTTGCAAGTCAATATAAACATAAAATAAACTGGACAAAGTTTGCAAATGTATTTTAAGAGAGAAATTCATGTATCAATATAAATTTTTCAGAGTAAATATGCTGATCATCTTTACAGAAACTTTACTAAGCAATTCCAAAGTAGTTTTCCTTTATGAGAAAGCCTCAAATTTTAATGAAATCGATAAATATTATTATAGATTGCATTTTGGTGATCTCTTTTTCACAAATTTTCACTTAGGACGAGGTACTTTTAAGTTATGACCATTGTAAAAATGTATTATAGTTTAGAAATATAGTTTTCCTAGAAGTTTAGATTGAATTTTTTTTTTTTTAGTTATTCATCAGAGAATTCTCAATTTACGATTGGAAAATAGATGTCTTTGAAGCAGAAGAAATGATGAAGCCTTCAAGTAACTTAAAAATTTTTTTTTGGTTTTGATGGAAAGGCCGAGTGTTGAACATACTCGGCTTTTCTGCTATTTAAGGTTGTTTTTGCCATATAACGAGAGCTTGAACTTAAATTGGAAAAAATTTTCAGAACGAAAAAAATGTCTCAATTTTTATAAAAATTTGTGACATTGTAACTCATGCATTTGTTTATAATATAGTGTTTTTAAAATTTCAAAGTATTTCGTAAATAATTAATTTTTACTTTTCACATGTAAAAGGATAGCTCATTTAGCATTACGTATAGGAGAAAATGCGAAGCATATTTTATAAAAGAAAAAAATGTCAATTCGGATAAAAATGAGTAGAATGATAAAATAAGTGATTCTCTACAGAATAGAGAAGCCAGAATATAAGATTAATGTTTGAGAGTGCATTTATGTCTGAATAAATATTCCGAATTTCGGTCCTATTCATTAACATTAGCCGAAAACAGCCTTAACATCTTTTAAAGACTCGTAGGATTTCAGTTTGCAATTGAATTAAAATTGTCGCTCTCTCTACGTAAAATTACTTATTCTCTTCTCTAAGAAATCGGCCAAGTCACAAGAAAATAATATTTCAAATGTTTTATGGAATTTGTTAAAAGAAAGGTTAACTCACCGATTGGCTTATAAATCTAAGTAATTTAAGTCCCATTTATAGTTATTTTTTATTCTTGTTAAAAATACCTTAAAGTTATATAAAAAAACAAATAATGGAAAAATTACTTAATTTTTTTTTAAAAACGTTAAATTTCCAAGTGAAAATTTCTTATAAAGAGAAAACCTTTTATTTATTAGGCAAGATCGTGTCGTTATAAAAAATTGCTGAAGTTGCATTCTATTTATTATTTAGATGCTTGTTCAGATGTACAAAAATATACTACATTTCTTTCTATATCTAAAATATGTATTAAACTTTTATACTTTATATCTCAAGGCTTCCTGTGAACAGAATTTTGAAACCTTTCTATTGTATCATCTATTTTATGCAATTACCCGAACGTCATCGTTATTAAAATTATTATGTAGCCTTTTATCCTCTTTCTCTCTCAAACACACATTTTTGTCTAAGATTAACTAGCTAGTATTGAAATGAGTCCATGTTAAGCTATAGATATAGTTCATATATCAAGCTAAGGTACACAGATATTGTTCATATAGTTTATATGGAATTTATTAACCTAAGACTTCAAGATGACGTTTTCAAGGATTTGAATAGACGAATTGATTTGATATAAACTATGAGGTTAATAAGAAAACACTTTCAAAATAAAAATACAATCATGACAACGAAAATTTAAATCTATCATTTGAATGATAACTAGGTGAAAAAAGCTTGATAAACTTTTAAAAGCAGTTTATGGCTATTATTATTCAAAGCTATGTTATTAATCTTTTTTACACTTAATTATTTTAAAACATTTTACATCAACACAGAAAAATTCAATTAATCATGATCAGAAATATTTTCAGTCGGATATCATCGTCACATGAAGTTTTAAAATAAATTTAAAGTACAAGTTCTCAGTTTTGAACCATACAGTGCTTCTGTTCAAGAATTAAATGTCAATATAATATCAGTGGAAATGCATTCAATATACGAAGTAAATTTTTACTGTATTTTGTACAAACACACACACAAAAAAGTATTTTTTTAAAAATTTAATGTGTCTTTTAAACATATATTTTTCTGATGCCATTAGTCTTACCATGAAATGGAAGCCTAATAATACAAAAGTTTAAGCATCAAAAGTTGAAAGCTATAGATTAAAAGTGGAAAAGATCGTCTGAAATGAAAAGAACTCAAGAGAACGCTTAAAAGTTGTACATAATTAACCTTTCCCTTTTTCCCACGAGGCTTAACACCAATGATAGAACTGGCATTGCCAGATCCATACGTGTCTGAAAGAATGTCCAGACTTTACGAAAAGAGTGAATAACAACAATAGAACACTACTCAAAAAGAATAATAACCGAAGGAGGAAAAAAAAAGTTTTATTCCATTCCGTTCTCTTCTATAACGAATTTGTTACAACAATCCGAACTCGGAATATTCGAGGGATTCCCATTATTTTAATCGTGTACTTGCCTGGAGTATTTCAACCTTCAATTACGAAGAGTTACTTGAAGAGCCAATAGTAATGAGCTCACGAGGAATCCTAGAAGCGAAGTGAAGTAAGTTCATTATTTTCTATTTCCCCCCGTCTGCCATTAGAATCGAAATCTAAAACTTCGGCCGAGAGATGGAAGTTCTTTTATAGTAATGGGTTTTCTAAATGATACTGCGAGGGGTCAGTTCGTACCCATCTCAGAGGGCACGGTTGCAGCGTGAAATAGCCACGGAGGACCTTTGACCACGAAATGACCATTGGAAAAGGCAGGGCTTATATGCGAAAATGGAAGGGGGAAATTCCTGGTGTAATCGCGTTTTCGAATATTCTGGGTTAACTCTCTTTTCATGATCCGGACGGACATGTTGCGAAAGGCACAGCGAATTGTAATGCCTTTGAGGTAATTTCTTGGTGCGTAAGAGCACACACCTCTTCTCATGCTCATGTAGATTTCGATTGCTTTAAAATTATTTTTTATTAATTCACTTTACTTATTGAATCAAATTTGTTATTTTTTAAAATTAAGTAATTCTGTATACGGTTGCAGTTAACAGCGATAAACAAAGCTCTTTTAGATTGTCAGAATAGGTTTATTAAAAAAATATCTTTTGTGGAGAATTAACTTTATATAATATTCTCCGATATAAAAATCGTTTGGGATATTGGAATATTATATTTGTTTATATAAATTGTCTTCTATAACTGTGTTTATAATTGATATGTAAAAATAGAATTTCCTTAGAAATAATAATTCGATCAGTTAAAATTTAGTCTTGGAGTTGTCATCTGGTTGGCATTTTACTTCAGCAGTGTCTGAATAACAAATATGCATTGGATAAAGTAGATTTGTCGGGACTTTTATTTGCAAGGAAGTTTACAAAGTGCCGAGAACATAGCCAAAAGAGTTATTTAATTTTTTTACAAATTTTGTTATTTAATTTTTCTCCTCAACTCCGTTTGATATTTCATTCAAATGGGTCACAAAAATATTTTACATAACACACAGAGAATTTCAATCTTAAAAAGTAAAATAATTATTCATAATGTGAGCACAATTATACCCCTCTCTCCTAACTACCACACGACACCAACGTGAGAACTTAGAGTCGAGACAGGTTTAACGTGTATCAATCCTTTCTGATGGTGGTTTTTCAGTAACTAGAGCTCGAACTTTTGACCAGCCGGTTACAAGTCCATCCCCACTAGGCTACTGCGGTCGCCTTATCTTCAAGAGAAGATCGTTGAAGGTATATTTCAACTGTTTCAACAAGTGCAAAAGTGTATTGAAGCGAAGGGAGTGAATAGGATGCACTCTGATTTTACAATGGTGTTCCCATAAGATTTTGTGTTCCATACTTTTCATTGTTTCAATTTTTTTCATATTTTGTCAGATATGATTGATATATAAGGTTGTATTTTACTCCAATTTACCTCATAAAAGTTATATTAGAAGAAATTGCAAGCAATCGTCTGCTTCATGAGCTCATTACTAGTAGGAAAATCCCTACGATTACAAAAAAGAAAGTTTGTCGTGAGAGACCTTGATAATACTTGAAAAACTTGTAAAGAGAAAAAAAATACAAGAACTTATTATTTGTATCTGAAAAGAAAGATATATATATATATATATATATATTCTAATCTAAGCTAAGATCCTTCAAAAATATTCCTTCGAACCTCAAGAGGTTACTGGTTCCTTAACTCCTCTTTAAAAGACTTTAGTCTCTATCAAATAAAGAAATGTAAGGGTCACGTGGATTAAATATATTATTTGATTAAAAAAACATAAATATTAGTCGAATTTGGAAGAGTTTTGCGTATTTTTAAGTTGCAACTTTTGTAGTATTATCTAATTTTAGTTTTTTTTTTTTTTACATGGGTGAAAAAATTAAAATGGTATGATTAAGCTCTGAAAAGAATTTTCCCTTATTTTTTTCTCCTGATATATAATATTATCATTGAATTTTTCCCATTTATTCAAATGTTTATATTATTTAATGCGCCATGTTTTCATTAGAACGAATTTTATAATTACAGTAGAATGTCGTTTATCCGAACGTTTATTATCCGGAGCGTCAAATATCAGGACCAATTTTTTTTGCAACTACATGTACTGTATATTAATGTTTCCGAACAGTGCAAACTCAACAGTTGTTTCGCGTGAGGCCAAAAGTGAAGGGAAAACCCAAGGTGAAGGATATTTGGGGAATGACATGCGACTGCGGATTTTAAATGCTCAATGCTGACGAGATTGTGACTTCCGTGCAAGAAGAATCCGACCCAGTTGACGATGAAAAGGATGAAGACGGGGACAACAGCATCAACAACGAAAGTAGCAAGGTTCCATCAAATGCTGACATGTTTTTCTGCGTTAGAGACAGCTATGGAGTGGTACGAACAACAATCAGAGTGCTGTCCTATTCAACTACTGCAGCTCAAGAGATTCAGAGACCTTGCAGCGAAAAAATGAAGGTGTACAATGGTACAGCAAAAAATAAGTGATTATTTTCCGCAATAAAGGTAAAAATTGCGACATTTTGCACATGTTTTGCTTTTTTTCAAGCACGTTTCCCGCATGGGATGGTTTTCAATATTCGTATAGTGTCCGGTTTCATATACTGCGTGGACCGCATTCTGTTTTCGATTATCCGAACAATCGCGTATCCGAACGGTGTCCGATCCCAGTTGATACGGATAAACGAATTTAAAAATTTCGATGATTTTCTGAAAAGTTAAGTATAATCTTAATTCTTTTAACCATTACGTTTTTCGAAGCTTTTTTTTCTCTTCTGTCAACAAAGTAGAAAATACAAAACCAAAATTAAGAAGTACTTACATGCAGGCCGCAGGAGGGATCAGACATAGTTGAAGATTCCACCCTGAAATTAAATACAAATAATCAAAAACTATTTCTTAAAACTGTAAATTCTTAAAAGTGATTGGGAAAAAGAGAGATAATGATTTTGCTAATAGAGCTTTTATTAAAAAGTCAGCCAATAGTTTTTATTTAAGCTCTTTTTTTAGCTAAATGAATGCAAAAAGTCATCTTAAAACAGAAATTACTTTATATCAATGTTTATAAAAACTCGTCTTTTTTCCCAAAGATTTAGTTTAGTTATAAGCAAGGAAATTTAATGTTGTCGTTAGAGTTTAGTTTATGTGTTTGTTTTCAATATTCTTCGTAGTCTAATTACAAATTGCTATGAACTTGAATAGTTGGGAATGTGAGCTTAGTTGCGAATGAATTAATGAAAAATAAAAACAATTTATATCTTCATTATTACAGCCTTAATAGCAATTGCTGATCTTGGATGAATATTTCAAGTAAACAATTTTTTTAAAGAGTGAGAGCTTCTGTGAATTAATTTTTCCTTTCCCCTCCAACTGTTTACAAGTTGTTCTCATGTAAAGGAATTGTTATACATATATACAATCGGACCCCTATATAAAGAAGTCGCTGAATCCCGAAAAAAAGTTCGTTATATAGATGTTCATCTTTCACTTTTCTGTATAAACCACATAAATCAAATTTTAAATTAATAAACATTATACATTAAAAAAAGTAAATACTCACATTTTTTTTTTGTAAATTAATATATATCAATTTTATATATCTTACTAATTAAAAAAAAGAAAACTCCAAGAAAAGTTTCTTGACGCCTTTATTTATTTCCTGAAGAGCTAAATTATTTTCTTTGATGCTCAGGCACTTACGTTTTGACATTTTCGAGCTAACAGAAACGAAGTTACCAGTACGACTGATCAATACTACAAATGAATCGAGATAAGTTCAAGGACAAGAAACTCCAATGAGGGTGAAAAGGGATATCGAAGCAGTGAACTGGACAATGGGGGGAGGGAGGTTGCACTTATTGGATGAAATGCCCAGAATTCTATTGCTCTCTGCGAGTTAGACACCTGATAGAACTAGTTCAAGATTTGTGACCCCCATAAAATGTGCTAAAGAGAGAATAATTCGATATATCCAGAAATACGTCTCAAAAATAGGGAGAAAAAAATTGAATCACAAGAGAGAAAGAGCTCGCTATATAGAAAATGCACTTCGCTATTGGGAGGTTATTTTACGAAAAAAAAAACCGTGCAATGTTCTTGGTTCCAGGAAAAAGTTCGCTATATAGAAAAATTCGCAACGTAGAGGTTCGTTATATGGAGGTTCGACTGTATATATATATATATAACGTAAAATTTACTTTTTAAGTAAGTTTTATTGGATATTTTGTAAGTGCTTTTTTTAAAAGTGGAAGTAGATTTTTATCTAAGAAATATAAAAAAAGATAAGAAAATATCATAAGAAAAATTCGCGTTATAAGAAATGACTGAAGAATGCTTACCTCATTGGACTTTCTTGGTATCTTTTCATGTACGCATGTTGGGGTTTATCTGAAATGTAAAAGAAGAAAACTATTGTATTCTCTGTACACCTCTACTGTTAAAGAATATCTGATGAGTCATTCGTTGCTATTTTAAATTAGTAAACATTTCGGAAATTTTTAAGTTTTTATCATAATTTGACAGCAAAAAAGATTTGCAGGGAAACAATTTTAAAATGTTTTGGGAACTTTTTATTGAATTGAAATTTTTCGGTATTTAATAATTTGCTAACATTTTTTACAACGGAAATGAAAATTACTTTTCAGACACATTTGCATATATCTATTATTTATACATTATTTATTTAATAATTGAAGAATATAGATTTATAAATAAATTTGACAGCCGGGATTATTTTGCGTAGAGTTTCTTAGATACAGGTATAATTTTTATGTTTTTTATGGATAAACATATTGTATCTTAAAAGTATAAATCTTAAGAAATACCTTTCATATATATTCTAGTTTCCAAAAATAAAAGAGTTGATTGATTGTTTTTTAACATCGCATTTCAAAGCAACATGAAACTTTTTGGCAATGGACCTCATCATTTTGAACCTTATTCAAATGACGCGGACGACTACTGAGCTGGAGCTTCACTGACGAAAATTCCACAACTAATAGGCATTGATAGTATTGCTTTTTCTTTAGCAGCGGTTTATTTATATGCATTTGAATCACAAACAAAACACAGTTTTGGGTGTTTTTAATTGTCTTCCATGCTTCCTTTTGGTCATTTTAAGAAATTCTTCTTCATAAACTCAACAGCTTTTTACACGCCAAGCCTCTCACTGATCCTCCTTCAGTTGACCCCATGAGTCACGATGGCCTTCCATCGGCTGATTACTAATAATTTGAGATCCTTTTCAACATCGTCTGACCAACGTGTAAGGGGTCGTCCTTTACGTCTGGTCCCTTCTATTTTCGAAAAAGTTACTTTTTTGGTAGGAAAAGCATCGGCCTATCTGTACAGGTGGCCCAGACACCTAATACGGGATGCTTTTATAATTCTCACAATGTCAGTCCCTTCCTATTTCCTGTAAATTTCATGACTGTAAAGAATTCTCTTCACTCATTTATGAAATTCTACTAGAATAGCTCTTAGGATGTTTAATATGAAACTTGACTTTCACTGTATTCTGACGCAATTGAAAGCGATACATTTTACTGAGGAAGAAATGCATGAATTGAAAATTAAATATTATCTAGATTTTTAGTTGTGAAATGTTTATTCGAATAAGATATAGTTTTAATACGTCATGCAAATTACTATAAAGTAATTCAATGGATCAAAGTTTTATATTGAATGATATTTTTTTTCCTATTACAATGTGATAAATTACCTTTAAAACAATCTGCTACATAATGAGAATCATTAATTTCCATGCTTTTGTAAGAATGTTTGTTGTTGATTTTGTTAACATCGCTTTTCAAGGCTGCATGAGAGGGACGGACTTCGTAATCACAACCAAGTGACGAAGACGACACCTGTGCGGGCTCCCAACTCTCCAACACACTCCATACTACCATACCCTATCAATGTGAGGACTATGAAACTTAGCAGATTTAACGAAAAGGGTCTTTAGTGGCATCTGGATTCGAACATACTACAGAAGCAACGCGGGTGCAAATAACCAATCACTAACCGTGGTCACAAGGGTGAAGAGGAAGAATATGAGAAAGGGATTTTTTGTTTTGTTTTTAAATCCTTTTTTTTTACCACGTATAAAGGATATAGGGACTTGTAAAAACTTAATAAAATCTACAATATGATACAAAGGGGAGGGGGGGGGGAAGAGTAGCAAGCAGAATGGAAAGAAATTTCTTGTTACTTAGATAAGAGATAAGTATATTTAGGATAGATATAGTTTTAAATTATCTAAAGCTGTGTGGCGGTGATATCTATATAAGCCAGTAACAGCCTCCGGACTGAAGTGGTCTTTTTGGTCCAGTGGCATGGTACGTATTTACGAATCAGAAAGTTCCGAGTTCTATCCTTCTTCATTGAAGAAAAACGCAACCTTCGCGCAGCTGTCGTGGTGCCATCTATCCACCGCAAGAGCAACCAAAGCCGTCAGACACGCATGACGCTGCAAACAAGCCATGAGACCTTAATGACGCAGTAACCGAAGCCATCAGACCCAAATGACGCAACAGCAACAACTCACACGCTTGTCATAACAACTATATCGTTCCTTCGCCTATCCACCGACTCACTGGTAGGAGAGTATGGGTCGGTGGTATCTATATAAGCCAGTAACAGACTCCGGACTGAAGTGATCAATTCGGTCCAGTGGTATGGTACACGCTTACGAATCAGAAGGTTCTGAGTTTTATTCTCCTTCAGATGTAAGGAATATCAAGTGAGTGGAGTTATATATGTAAACTTTGGAATATATTTTTATTAGTAGAGTGGAATGATAATTATGAACAGTTAATGTAACAGAATTCCAAAAATACTGTAGAGAAATGGATATATAACCCCCCCCCCCCAAAAAAAAATATCAAAGCATCTGGTCTATCATTCTGTTGTAATGAATTGTAGCATAAAGCCACTAAAAATCTCGATAAAGAAGTACATAAGTTAATTAACAAATTTAATTTAACTAGACCTCCTCAAGATGCAAGCAAAAAGTAAATCAAAACACGAATTAGTTTATTTACAAATTAAAGAGAACTATTAAATTCATTAAAGGGAGAAAAACAAGCTGCTTAGTATTTTAGTCAGTAAAAATACTTAATGGTTAACTATAACTATGGTATTTCTCATTCTTTAAAACAATTAACTCTTAATTAATACCTTTGACTATCACTTTATTCTAGAACGCACATATATCACTAACTATTTATATTTCCGAAGATCTTCCTTAAGAATTAAATGAGGAGCGCTTTTTCCTAGATGTTTTTAAAAACATTTTCAAAAATTTGTCAAAAAACGTCCACGAATAAAAGGCATTTTCCCCCTTAAATTCAGAACGTTGATAATTAACATAATTTCAAAAATTTCCTTAATTAAAAAAAGAAAAGGATATAATACAATTTTAACTCATTCAATATAAATATCTGATTATCACATGTTAGTAATTTATTGTTACTTATATTTATTTAATTATGGATTCTTATCTATAATTATTTTCATATCAATGTGAAAAGGATAGTTCTATAAAGGAATTTAACTAAAATTTGCAATATATTCAAATAATTTGCTGAAAAAAATTATGCTAAACATTTTGGAAAATTTCGGAAGTGTTTGATTCGCTACTTTTCTCATAAAAATACTGTTTAGGGGGGGTTTGAGTATTTGAGTTTCAACTTACGATTGCCAATTTATCAATATTTTCAATAATGATTAAATATCTTTAACTCATTTTTCATTAATCGTAACATCAAGCTCAAACAGCCTTAAAAATCAAAGGATTCAAATTTTTTAAGAAGTTACTTAGGAAATTATGATGCTGTGCTGGGAAAGTTCCAACTTCGAGCGAAGCTGAATCGAATGAAGTATACTGTTATTTTAATCTTGAAGTACTGATAGGATTTCTTGATAAATGACCGTACCTTTCACCTTTATGTTTTATAAACTTAACCCAAACTCATATTACATATATATTACATAATATTTGCGTCACAAGAATGATGATTGAATATTATGTACAAAATATTTTGTATTATTTATGTTATACTGCTGCCATTACAAAAATAAAATTAAGAAATTTGAAAGACTGCAATGAAGTATCTTTTCTATGATTTAAGCTCAACAAAACGAAGAGATTCAATGTACGTCTTGCGTAACACTTAATATAAATTTTGTTATTTAAAATATATGAGTATATAATAGATCATACATTGTGAATGTTTTGTTAAAAGGGAGGGAAATTTTTTCTTTAAAAAGCTGTTGGAAGTAAAACGAATACTAAAAACCTGTAAAAGAATGTATAACTTCTATTTAAAAAGTAGTTCATAAATTGTTTATCAATTTCACACTTAAATCGAAATAATTTCAAAGGAAAAACTTGGCAAGAAATAAAAAGACTTATATTCTGTATATATGCACCCATGTGTGGATACAATAGCGCTTTAAGTTTTCATTTAGTATGGGATATCTTTGATTGAAATTTTTTTCTTTCTGAGTTTATTAGTAGTCATGCTCAAAAAAAGTTTTTAAATTATAATTTGAAGTATTAAAAGTTCTTGAAAAAATATATATTATTGTTTTTCCTAAGCAGTACTTTTTCTTTTTTACCTCTAGTAAAATAAAAATTTCTGGGATTTTAAGACTGAAAAATTCTGCACATTCCCTTATATTTGATATGAATAAAAGATTAACGTTTAATTTCACTGAAAAAGATATAATTTATTTTTAAATATCCCCTCCCCCTTAAAAATGCTTTAAAAGGAAATCTATTTGGTCATACAGATATTACACACTTCAAACATTCTACTTTTCCCAATGCAATGAATAAGCTTTGAAAATGCTTTGGCTTTTAATTAAACCAAAAGTTGAAAAGAAAAATCCCCAATCAAAAAAAGTTATATAGATAACATGAAAAAATTATTTATAAAATGCATGTATTTGGAATTAAATTAATCAGTTAATTATGTAAAAATTTATATTAAAATAATAGTAAAAAAAGTATTATAGGGGATAAAAAATAAATATCTAAAAACGAGACAAAACTTCATTTTAGTTAAAAACTTTTTAGCATTATGGATATTTATTCAAATGTTAAATTTTTATTTTATATCATCTTTTCTTGTTTTGACGAAAGGCTTCGCGAAACACTAAAATTTTTCTCGAACCCGTATAATCAAAGAATGAATTATAGAAAAGAAATGACGTTATAAAATCCAAAAATTAATGAACTAAATTCAAGATTTCTTTTTGAAAACTATAAAGATCTAGGATAAAGAGAAAAAAAATCAGAATTCCTACAAAATATTTTAATTTTAAACAAAGGTAGTCCATTAAACAATAAAAACTTGAATTCCACAGATCAGTGCAGTTTTTTTTTTTTTTAATATTCAGATAATTTGTAAGAATTCTGAAAACTTAAAGCAGTTTAAGTTTTGTCATTTGTATTTTTAGTCACCGTTGAGTTTTATTTCTAAATCTATATTGGGTGTTTGTACTTTAATAAACCAATTTAACTAAAGTAAACCGTTTCTTCTGAAATAAACTTTTAAAGATTTTCCCGTTCATTTCTCATTCTGAAATCCATTAGTCCAGCACGAAAAAAAAATGGCGGCGTCCCTTTGATTGTAGAATTACGCCATGGAAGTTAATTCAGAAAGCACAACAAACAGGTATTGATTTCAGGCAACCATAAAAACCATCTTGGGTCACAAAAGAGTATTACATTCTTTAACGAACTAAAGCGTGATTTTTCTCCACGGAGTATATAAAATAATTACGCAGAACTTTCCAAAAAGAAGCACAGAAGGTGATATTTTTAAAATTTAAAAGCACAAACCAAGAGCTAAGAAAGCTTTCAGACCCGACTGAAAAGTGTTTACCCATAATCGTATTACTTGTAATAAAAAGGAGCCGTACTTATAAGCCTGTTAAAACAATGCTTTAATGGGTCATATATATTTTTATTAAATGTTAAAATTCGCTTCTAAGCTTTATCCGAGCGTAAAAAAAAATCCTGAGTATACAGTTAAAGGTATTTTTCATCGCTTTCGCCATCTTACTCAACTCCGCTCGAGTATCACATTTCCGTTTAGCTAAATGCATTTTCTTCTTTTTCCTATAATGCCATTTGGATGATGCCACCCGTCAGAAAGAAAATAGGAGAAATAATTAAATTATGTATGTAAACAGTTTTGACGTATTCGACTTGACGTTGTGACTGAGTCATCGGTAGGTTGTTTTCGCTTATTTTTTTCATTCCCCCCTTCCAAAGACGACAAAGAATATTTTCCATATTAGTTGAATTCCTCTGGGTAATTTCGGTTAAAAATCATCGCTTTTATTTTCCAGCCTTTCCACGGAAAAGGGCGGATTTTCAACAGAATTTGCAAACAAGAGTTAATAGAAGTAATTGTTTTTTATACGCAGAGTGAATTTGTGGAGAAAATTATAAATTCTTTAGAAGCGGGAGGGATATGTTTTCTTTCAGATAACGAATTTAAAGCTCTGAAAAGGGCGTATTATTTTTTCCCCGAGTAATTAGATATTTCAAAATAGTGTATTCGAGCTGTAAAAGAAATTACAGAAGAGTCGATGGGAATAGTATTTTTGAGTTTTTCTCCGAGATGGATTGGAAGTGCGCTGTTAGAGAGTATGCATTTGATAATAATTTTATAAAGAGAAGTATATTGGACTGAAAATAGATATGTTTAAATATTAATAATTGAATTTTGGGGTTCTTTTTTTTGAATTCTTATTTATGGTATAATATGGTAAAAAGGAAAGAAAAATAAATATATTTTAGATTTGAATTCTTTTTTCTTGCCGATAAACAGGAATAAAAATTATCTCAAATTTCATTTTAATTTCTATAAATCGAAAGTTTATAACTTCTACAAATCGAATAAATATGAAACTTTCGAACAACATACTAATGGTTAACAACATACATAAATGCTTATGCATATTTTTTTTTCAAAATGCATTTTGAATCTTTTAAGTATTTTTTTCTACATTCTGTCTCTAAATTTTATAAAAATAATTTGTTAAAAAGTAGTAGAATACAAATAAATATCTTCAGAACACACAAAATATCTCACTTTTTCCAATACTTATGAAGTGTAACTTGAAGCGAGATATTACTTGCATTTAATTTTGAAAGACATTTGAAATTTCAGTTCTTAATTTGAAGGCAAAGCATGCCAAAGAATCTAAAGTTAGGTTAAAATAAATAATTCGAAGATATATTTTTTAGCATAAAAATTACTGGGAATCACTCGTCTCATTAAGGTGCCCTCCTGGAAATTTAGTTTCAAAATTTATAGATATAGACGTTATTTAAGAATTTACAGAGTGCTGTTTGAAAATCTTATAACTATTATCAAAATTGTGACAATGTCAATTTCTTAAATTTTATATAATAAGCATTTGCATCTTACAACTAATTACATCAATTTCATTAACTTATGCGATTATATCAAATTTCATTGCTAGAGGTGTGCAAATATTTAGTTAAAGAAGCAAAATAAATTTTGAGAACATTTTATACTTCAAACAGGGGTGTAGTATCAATGATATGGGGCCCCCAAGTTACAGAAGGCCCCAACGTGTGTAACTACAGTCCAACTAACAGGATTCTCATACCTAAAAAAGGGCCCCGAAGGAATTTTGATACGGGACCCACTCAGAACTAACTACGCCAGTGGCTTCAAAATACATTTTGAAGTAGAAAAAATATTCTTAAGTAGAACACAACCTAAAGTACACTTCTTACATCCCCTTTATAGTGTATAGAAGTAAATAATACACTTAAAATTTTTTAAAACGTTAGACCTGATTCTAAAATTCCATAATGATTAATGAAATATGAAACTCACCATATACCTTGCTTTTTAATCAAAATATTGTTTAGGTATTCTCCAAATGAAACAGAGCTTGGCTTAATTATAATATCTAATGATTATAAAGCTATTCCTAATTTTAAGTTCAGAATTTGGCTTTTGTAATAAATCTATCCATTTGAATCTCATTATAAGTTAAAGAAATTGTATAATGAATTGTTCATTTATAGCCAAAAGTAAGAAAGCAATATTTCATTATTCCATTTTTTAAATGCTTATAAATTTAAACCTTGAGTCGACTTGAATTGAAAACTGAATTTGGCTCACTGTGCAATTGATTATAAACATTTTAAATTGACTGACTTTTAGTGTCGAACTTAAGAGGAACAAATATTTTTCGATTGGTTTATTGGACTATAATTTTGAACTGTGTACAAATATTTTTAAAGGGAAAATATAGTTTCTACACTCTCTACTATTTAAATATTATCTAATGAATCCTATTCAAATGAATAATGATATTTTCAATGGAATCGTCATATTTTCTCAAGGAAATTATAAATGAAGAAATAAACTATATATTTCTTTATAATGGGAATAAAAACCTCTAAAATTTTCCCATTTCTTCTCCTTTAATTCCAAAACATTCGGAATTATACATAAATTAAAATAGCTACGATTCATTTGTTTGTATTTTTAATAATTTGCAAGCATTTTGAGAACTGGATTACGATACTATGAAAACGTAATTTCTCGAGGAAAATAAACATACTTTTAAATCAATTCTAAGCCGTGAGGTTTATTTTCCAGAAACAATGGGCCGAATTCATGTGACGTCATAATCACATAACTTCAATCACGTGTTTCCAGCCAATTAGATGACGCGCTAAGTTCGTGCCAACTATTGAATTTTCAGAAACTTTCTTTTAAAAAGTACATACTTGTCAAGAATAATTGCGCACATGGGGGAGAAATGTAAATTTAAAAGTACGTATGTGATAAAAGAATTCTTTTTTATTTCTGAAAAAACATTTCGAAGAATCTTAATATTTGAACATCTTTACCCAATTATCAAATATGATATTTTATCTAAATTCTACTCGTAGAATAACAAGTACAATTCTAATGCCAGTTTTGAATTCTGTGGAGAACACGTGATTGCATTTATCATGTGACTGCCTTGAATTGAGCCCATTGGATGCAAGTAATACGTAATCTTTTCTATTATTAATTAAAGTAAAAAAAAAAGGAAGGGAAATGAAAAAAAGCGTAAGATAATTCCAAGGGCAATTTTTGTTATGATAATAGATTATTAAAGACGTGTGATTGCGAAATCGAAATGAGATAAAACAGTAGCATTTCTTGTCTCTTAAAAAATAAAAATAAAAATCTTGGCAATCTTTGTGAGCGAGTAAATTGCAAAAACGAATAATTACAGCCAAGTCAAAATTGGATGTTTTCTCGTAACGATACGATACGATACAAAACGAGCAAACGATACAAGACATAAAATAAACAAATGAAGCAGACGATTTTTTTCTTACTCTTCGAGAGAAAAACAAAAATCGTCTGGCGGAAATTATGACCCAAGTAAAAAAATTAATTTCCTAATAATATTGAAGACAACACGTTAGGAAAAAATGTTCATCAGAAAGAAGGGAGAAAATTATAATTCCAAATCGCTTTAGCCGATTATGGAAACTTTGGATGCAATTACATTTCGTGAGTAATCTGTCAATTCAATTATTAAAACCAATTTCGCCAAGTGAGTAAAAAAATATATTGGACAGATTCGGTAAGTATTAAATAATGTGTATTTTTTTTAGAATACACTGGCATAAATCTTTCCTCCCCCCCCCTTCTTTTCTTTTTAGAATGGTTAGTCACTGTAAATAATAGAATTATTTCAGATTTTGACCTATAATTTAACATAAAATAAAGATATTTAGTGTCACTAATTCTAATGAATATTTTGTTATAATTCAACACAATAATAAATTCATTCTAAAAATATCCATTTCATTTATTTTATTTGTCATTTTCACGCGCTTTAAAACATTTTTCTGAATATTTTTAAGGAAAGGAATTTACTGATTTCTTTGAAAGATGTTAAGAGTTTTATTACTAATAATTTGAACTGATTAAATAGTTTTTTTAAATCTTTTACAAGGGATTATTTTGAAGTACTTTTGTCAAAAAAAGTTGCACATTTTTTAAAAATTATTATTATTGTCGTTGTTTTTCTTTGGTTTAAATGAAGTATTTTACAAAAATTTCCTGCATGTATAAACATAGTTTTTTAGTTATGCATTTCATTTAAAAAACCAAATTAAGTAGTTATGAAACTGTTTTGCTATAAAAAGAATATAAAAATTTTCCCCCAAAGTTTGGGAATATGTCTACAAAATGAAAAAAAAAAAATTAATATTGAAATAGAGAAATATTTTATTCCTTTCAAAATCAAATTAGTTCAGCTTTACAAATTGAATTTAAATAAGATAAAAGAAATTAAATTGAAAGAATTTAAAGCTTTAAGTACATATTTGAAATAAGCCCAGAAAAAGTACATTTCTTACAGTAATATAATTTTTCTCCTAAGAAAAATATTCCATTTCATCTCATAGGCACCAATTATTTGTATATCAATAGGTATATCACAAGGTACAATAAACAGAGCTTTAAGAAGATGTGATTTACAATTATTTTTCTTTTGAAATGCAAATAATACCCGGATTAGGAACTAACTGAATAGTATAAAAAGAAAAAATTCGATTGATAAAATATTTGCTCCTCTGATTTTGAAAATAAAACTTAATATGCTGGTTTAAATTTGTTCAACAATTTTTATAGGATGCTATCTAATTTCACTATCCTAATACTTAATTACGTTCATAGCGTTTTGTTATAATTTATGAACATCCATAAAAAATTTTAATGGAAGAAATTTGAATTATTTTCAAGAAACTTAATGATTTTACTTGCTACTTCTTACATCAGAAATATTTATTGCATTGGCCGAATAAGTTTATAAAAATTATTTGTATAAAATGGAAATATCTGTATTAAAGTAGATGTTCCAGATTTATTGACAAACTTTGTCATTTCTGTAAGAAATTAATTAACTTTATTAATTTAAAAACAAAACTTTGACAATAATTTGTTAATATAAGACTTCTCTAAATCAAATTGCCAATTGAACTCTTAGTATTTTTTCAGTTTCAAAAGTCTCAATTGAATGAAAGTAGTACTTTTATATTAAGAAAACTGTACTTTACTGAAAGAACTTATTAAAATTAAATTTATATTTAAAATTTATGTACAACTGAAGCAACTATCTATACAAGTAAAAAAAATCAACTATAATTAAATTTTATTTACGAGATAAGATTTTAAAAACTCTCTCTCTGCACTAATGACGATATTTATAAATTTTTTTCTTAATTCTGAAAATTCTTAAAAGAAGATGAGTATACACTAAACATATTTTTATCTTGAAACCTTATGATGTTTTTGAATAAGGTTTTACTATTAGCTCAAAAGATTCTTTATAAAAAAAGGTTTATACAAGATTCCATACTTTTGAAAAATACATTTTATAACTATTATAATAATAATCATTCAAGCATTTCTATTTTAAAACTTAATAAATTCTCTTCCATAAAAGCACGATGAGAAGTGTTGCATAACTCAAGTTTCCAGAGCCTACAGAAATGCTCCCTTCTGAATTACTAACTATTTTAAGACTGATGTTCACTAAATGCTTTAAAACGAAGTGCTAGTTTTGTCATTAATATTCTATAGATATGTTTTTCTGATTTTCTTAAGAGAGATTAACGTTTCTTTTTCTTTCCAAAATGCATGTATTAAGATTAAACATCGGTTTTAAGCTGATCATTTCGAAGGGTACTTGATAAAATGTGATTTTAAATCTTATTTTAAGAGCTATAAGCATTTTAAAATAATAAAGAATTTTTTGTATTTTATTTTCTTCGAATTTTTTTCAAAATTTATGATTTAAAGATAATTTTTAAAGTATTTTAGTTTATATATGTATCAAAAGAGGAACGCGTATTTCATCAATGACCTGATTCTTTGTATAATTTCAAGAGATAAATTTAAGAAATGTAGGGGAAAACATTAAGATATTGATAGGTCTAAGTAACTTTACAATAAATAAATCAACTTTTGATTAAATTCTGACAAAAAATTAATTTTTTTTTTTTCACTTTTGATTTATTTTATAATAAAAATGCATATGAAAAATATGTTTAAAAGAATAAATGAAAATTTTATTAAAATTTGCAGAAAAAAAATATTAGAAATTTTTTTGTTGATTAAATTGTAGAAGAAACAATTGATTTTAAAAGCTTAAAAAAAGAGATGATTCATAATTCAAGAAAGACAAATGCAGAGAGAGTTTTAAAAAGCACCAACAAAATATTCTCTTAACAAACTTTACTGAAACATAATAAACCTAATTTTTTTTCAAACACGTGGTTAAAATCAAAATTTATTTTACAGAGTTTTTAAATCTTTGTTTTATTAAAAACACTTATATTTAATATTTTTCAAGCAAAAAAGAAAAAAAAAGCTTCTACTAGAATACTGTATTGAAACATACTAACATAAATTCAAAGATGTTAATATTGGTTTCCGAAATGCCTACCTTCCGTGATAAAAGGGAGAAAGATAAGGAAAACAAGAACCGAAGAAAAAAAATGTTTAGAATATTCTTTGTAAGCAAAGAAATTCAACGTAAATGTTCTTTTAAATATGTAATTGATATTCATGAAT
The DNA here is from genome assembly GCA_019973975.1 of Trichonephila clavata. NCBI lineage: Eukaryota > Metazoa > Arthropoda > Arachnida > Araneae > Nephilidae > Trichonephila > Trichonephila clavata. The sequence goes on along the minus strand of BMAO01014405.1, from coordinate 79,283 downwards.
GCGACACACATATTACTTGTACGAAGAATATCCAGATAAGGTGTGATTGAATAGAATTAACTGAAGTGTTTGAAGAAACTGAATATCATAAAGAAAATATAACAAAAAAAATTATACGAGGTTTAATAAAAGGAAAACTGTAAACATTGCTTGCAACTGTTATTGCTTTTTTGATAAATCTTACAGCTAGCGTCTTTCCAAGTTGTGTCGAATGATATTAGATTTCCCGGTAAATTCCTTTATCACATGATTTTGAGATAAAAAGGGGAATATGTCCACTTCTTAATAAATAATTCGTGAATGTGCTTAATAACGAGGTTTTTCTTATAGTTTTTAATATGGGAATTAAATTATTTTGCGTAATATAAACTGATCGTAAAATAACTTTCAATTGGTATTTTGATTTGTTTAGCATATACATTCCTGTTTAAAAGTTTCAGATGATATTGTAAATGTAATATCCATCTTAAAGATGTAAATAAGAAGATATTAGAACATATTTTTTAAAACCTACAAGCAGTTGAGAAAGAAACTCAAATATCCAGACGCTTATTAGATTACTATAAATGTTTAATTTTCATAATTAGAATATCTTTAAGAAAAATTTTCGCTAATGATGTAAAATAATACATACATGTATATATATATATATATATATATGCATTTTATTTTATTAACGAAACATTTTCAAAATATCCCTTTTGACCAATATTCAGACTCGTTTTGGAAAAATAGTATTAAAGCAACAAGAGTGTGTAAATTGGACTAGGAAGTTCACACAAAAGCTGGATTCTTAACAAAAATGTCTACTTATTAGTTGATTCATTAGTGAATTTAAAATGATTGATGCAATTAGTTTAAAATAAATGTTAAAAAATTGTAACACATTCTATTTTTTGAAAATTAAGATTCATTTCAGAATTATAAAGTTAAAGTTTTTTTAATTAGTAGTTTCAGAATACAGTTTTTTAAAACAGCATAGCTTCTTATTTCAATCTAAATGCATTACTGTATTCTTTCTTTAAGACATAAATAAGAAAATTTAATTTCAAAATAACTACTTAACCTTAGTAAATTACAGACTTTATGATACATTTTGACCGTATAATTAAAGCCAAAGGAAAATTTTTCCAACTGTTGCATAACTAAAAGTAATTTGATCTAGTAAAATTGATAAAAAAGTAATTTAACTTTAATTTAAAAAGAAACAAATGCTATAAATTTTAAAATAACGTGACCATTTCAAAACTACATTCCAATATGAGATAATTGCATAGAGATTGAAGTATTTAATAATTTTGAAAACTTGTTATAAACTGAAGTGAAGCAATAGAATATTAATTCTCGAAACTTTAAACCTCATTTAAAAATTAATTTGTAATAACTATTCAATATTTAAAATAAGATATAATGAAATGGATTGATTCACAAACATAAAATTAGAATCGTAAAATTACATAATGTTTTTTTTGTTGTTGTCATTTTTGGAGAAAGAGTTTATTTTTGATTTCGTCATTAAAAAAAGCCCGATTCAGCGAAAACTAGAGAAATTCAGTTATATTTTAATGTAAGTAAAAGGATGTTTGCTTAAAAATATTTTTTGAATTCCATTAAAAAGTTCTATTTCAATTTTCCATTAAGGTAGTGAAAAAGAATGACATAGAGTTGTGTTCTCAATTACACTGTGTTAAAAAAACACTTTAAAAAAGTTAATAATAATTTTGTATTGAAAAATAATTATTTACACATATTTGGTTATTTTTTTAAAAAAAATTTTAATAGAAGTTTTTTTTTAAGATTTGGAACTAGTTTTGTAATCTTGCAATTTCAAATTTAATCATTATTTCAGTAAGTTTTATTATTTATCTCAGTATTTTCTGTGATGCTTACAGCTGAAACTCTTCATGAAAGTATTATCATCTTCATATAATACACATATATATATATATATATATATGAATATTTGAATTTGCATTTGGATCCAGAATCTGGCAATAACTTGTTTTTTGTACTCAGATTCAGCGCAGGCTCTGCATTTTTGAATGCAATTTTTTTAGGTAAGTTACCTTTTTCTTGTAATGGCTTTGGATATTCTATCTATTATATTAAATAGGTATTTGCTCAGTATTATTAATAGAAAGGGAGAAGATTGGCTGGCCACAAAATATATTCAGCCCCACTTTTATATAAATTATTTTATATATAAGCTGTCCTAAGTCATCAATGTTTATAATACTGCAGCATCCATATTTTTATATTTAACTCTTCTTTTTTTCATATATATATATATATATTACAAAAATATACAACAAATAGTTATAAACCTAAGATAACTATAGTCATGAAAGAATAGTCTTAGCCACAGTAGTACTAGAGCAAACTCCTGGCCTTATATATATTTAAAATTCCCATACGTAAATTCATACTGAACGATGACCTAACGTGAATTCAGTGCTCGGCCTCGAATTTAACCTGAAAGAACGAAGATTTCTCTATAATGACTCAGATTCTTTATCATTCAAAAATATCTACTGTATCATTATGATGTTCTTTATGTTGAATGAAATTGAATAATCTGAGTTATTAGTTTTGAAAAATTATAAGTAGAGTTAGACCTCTAATATGTAAAGAGTGTTTTTTTCTTGGTGCCATTAGGTTTAGTAGCATCTTAAGTTTTTAATATTGACAATAAGTATAACAAAAGTAAATCGGATTAACTGTCGAAAGGAAAAGTATGAGATAGATCTTGCTTTAATAATATTTGTAGTTAATTGTTTTATTCACGACAATAACTTCATTCTTCGAGCAAATAATTCGTAGCCGTGATAGCCGAAAGATGACAGTCGAGAACTCGTAGCCAGTATTATTTTTGCCAAGTCGTAGTTTCGAGTTCTAGGGCCTCTAAATAAATCCGTCGAGGCTCAGAGCTCACAAATTGGTGTGGTGTAGAAGTTTGGGGAGTGGTCCCAGCTTAGATGCTGTCCTCGCCGCTTGACAAAGGTTCTTAAAACTATGATATTCACAGTGATCCGTTTGCAGCTTTAAATTGGGACGTTCATAAAAAAACCAAAAAGTAATTTTATTCATGAAACATTTTATGATAAAAAATAATCAGTAAAATAGATACGTACTATCGCAGCAATGCCAACGTTCAAGATAACTCGCCAATTGGGAACCCCAATTTCGCATTGGTCGTACGCGCTGAATTGACAACCATGTGCTTCATTTCACATAATGTCACCAATAGGTTGCGATAATATGTAAGTACCGAAAAATATTGTGTACATGTTATAGAATTTCTTCAAAATATATTCTAGAGATATTTTTCTTTTCTTTTCTTATTAAATATATGTTAAGTGAAACTATATATTCATCTAACGTTTTGTAAATAATATAATTATGTATTGTTATATTATAAGTATGTATTATATATAGTATAATTATGTTCTATAATTAAATAATTATGTGCTCAGCTAATTGTAATAAAAATTATAGTATAATACAAATTTATCTTTTTTCAAATCAGAGCCTACTTGGGAGTTTATATAATTAAAACTGTCAATCACAACATATTTTGTTTCTTAATAGAAAATAGTTTATTTTCTCTATTTTTTAGTACTTTCTTGAAAAATTAACAAAATTCTTTCTTTCCTTCTCTCTCTCTCTCTCACACACACACACACACACACACACACACACACACACACACACACACACACACACACACACACACACACACACACACACACACACACACACACACACACACACACACACACACACAATTAATAGATCTTAACAATATTATAATAGATCCATTTTGTATGATTGTTGATGTTGCTTACTAATGAGATTGACGAGGCAGTTCAGTCTTGTATTTACTTAAATACGCTTTATTGGGCATCTTGAGACACACAAGCATACACATCTTAAATGAAACAGGGAATGGACGACTCAATATAGAACAAAGAAAACGAGGACACAACGCTCTGCAGCCGGCTACATGATTAAGGACAAAGAATAGAACGGTAGAATGTTCATCAGGGGACATCATCTCCGAAGAGGTCTTCATACCCTATCTTCAAAATTGAGAGTTAAGCATTAAAATATAGAGCTTCCCATGATAGTTTAAAATAATAAAATAAAAGAATTTAAGATGTTGAAAACTAATTGCGAATTAATAATTAAAATTAAAATTTGCACCCTGGAAGTTAAATTAAAATTGCTGGAGCCTTTGATGTTGTTTGCGTTGTTTTAATAACGAACAGAAAAAGGCGGAATTTCCAGAGATATCACTATTTATACTAAGCGAGAAATCACATGATCTGGGTGGGAGGATGGATGTAATTCAAAAGGTTCTCGTCAGGTCGATAGCTAGTTAAAATAACTAAACAGTTGTCCTGCAGGACTGGACCAGAGAATTAAAAGTTATTGAAAAGGATAGAGGGAATTATATATATATATAATGCTGAGAGAGTACCCATTCTGGATATGCAATTATTCTATCAAAATTTCTCGTAATCTGGAACTATAAATGTTTCTTAATTTATTTATATATCATAACAAAGATTTTCTAAGTTGAATTACATTGTTTTATAGTTAAGCAATTATAATGATTATTATTACTATCATATAATTTTGCTTTGTTTCTGTAAATGTTTTGCATGACTACTTTATTAAATGCTATTTAAAAATTTACCTATAAAATAAACATTGCGCATTATTTTATCCTTGCTACAATAAGAAATAATGCAACTTTTATTGAGTAGAAATGTGTGCTCCTATGAATTTATGTATGTATAACAATAATTTGATAAATAAATCATTTGCATTTTCTTTTTTCCTTTTTGAAACGTTTAATTAATATAATCCAAATTTAGAATTGCAATTTACAAGCGTGTTATTTTTTTATAACAATGATTAAACCAATAAAAGGAATTATTTGTTCAATAGTAGTAATCAAAAACTCTACATTTTAGGATAGAATTGATAGTTAAGTTTAATTTAAGACGTTTTGAATACAAATTCCAATTATTTTTGAAATCTCTCATGCTCAAAGCATTTTTTGCTTTTTCTTTTGATTAATAGATTAGATTACTTAAATCAGATTAAATATACTGATTTTTTTGATTATGCTTGTTTTTTTAGAAAAAAATTAATATTTTATGATTTGTAAGAAAATATTCATTTAAGGTATCCGACTACCCTAAAATTGTGTATTTTGCCAAAAAGTGAGAATTTTTCAATGATTTTATTTTATGGGCCATCTTATTAGCTTTATAAAAATACAAAGTTTATAATTTTCCGTTCATTAGAACAAAAACTACAAATGTTTTAGTAAAAGCAGATGTCATTACTTTAAACAAGATGTCATATTTTAAAACGCATTTTACTCGAAATCTGATTTTTAGAAAATAATCAAACGGGCCAGTGATATCTAAGAAAGTTTTGCAAATAATTAACTGAAATTGGGCCCGTTTATGTTATTTTTTTGCCAGTTTTTACCCATTTTTTCCCATTTTAGAAATAACAATTTCTTTTTATCTTCTTAATTTTAGCATATTTTTCTTAAAATGTACTAAACAAATCTAAGAACCCCAAAAAATCGCCATTTCTTCATTTTTTTAAAAAAAATCATTGTCGCAAGTAGTCGGATACCTTAAGAAGCCAAAATATATTTGTTTGGTTTTCAAAATATATGCAATAAAGCGTCTTCAGTCGTTTACAAACAGGTTTTAAATTAACAAGAAGCACATTTTTAAATATTTATAGTTACAATTATGCTCAGCAAAATAAATGCATAATATAACTTTATAAAAACACAAATAAAAAGTTTCAAAGGAACAAATTATTCCATTACATTTCCAAGCAAGTTAATGTAGATTTACTTATTTTAACTTAGATTATAATAATTACTTCTATTAATTATTCGTATTAATAGATTGCCGTACGAATAATATGTGGGAACCAAGATCCCGATAGAATAACATAAAAAAATTTATATTTCTCTAAATATACCTTAAAGAACTTGAAATTTTTTAAACAATGGCTTGAATATTTTTGTTGTTTATTATGAATTATATATTTAATTACTCAGCTAAATTATTTGCTTTTAGAAGTCAGAACATGGAATCCAGAGAAAATTAGAACTGCATTTGACTATGATGCTAAATATTTATCTTAAAAAGTCATAAAATAACAGGAAAGAATTCTAAGCACCCTAAAATGATCCTCAAAATGCTCTCCGACATTCGAAATGACCTAAGGTTTAAGAAATTATGTCCTGAAATAATATTTTTAGAAAAAAGAACTGACAACTATATCTCTAATCTGACCGCGGAATCAGAATTTATGTACATACCTACGACATATCAGTTGAGGGAAAAGACGTCATCAAAATCCAGGATCTTAGAGAGATAACGTAAGGTTTTATTATTTTATGTGAAAAACAAATTCCTTTTGAAATATATGTTTGATTCTTCAAGATCAAAAATAACAGTCTGACTTTTCAAAACACATGACAATTAAATACAGATGTTTTAAATGTCATATTGAAAAATGCACGTAGTTAACTTTGTTTATTTGATCCAAACATTTACAGAGCTTTACAGCGTTATTTATAATTCCCTCTCGGTTTTCGATGCTCTGCAGTAAAAAAAACTAAAACAGAAAATAATGATAGAATACAGAAAAAAACTCAAGTGTTATTTACAGGTGTTCTACATGTGAATCTTTGGTCAGACGGGGAGTCATATATCAGGGGCGGTCAACCTTTCAGGGAGGAGTGCGACTATCTGTCAAAAAAATTATGCGTGCCACTTCAAAATTTTCCAACAAATAAAGTAATATGAAAAGGCGAAGAAATGTTACTTATATAGGCTTCTTATGGAGTTTTTTACGTTAATAGCACATATTTTATGCAAGTCTAAGTATAGTGGACATTTAAAAATATAATACAGGGTTATATCAGGAATGAATGACCCGATTACAAAATTTAATAATTCCCAGAGGAATAAACAGAAAATGATAATTAACATGTCATTGTTAAGGTAAAATATGAAATTTGTTTCGTACATAACGTTTCTTGACGTAAAATAAATACGAGTTTATTGAGTGAGAGAATATTAACTTCGCACTGATTAGCAACACGAGGGCTTTTGGCGACGGTCCGCGTAATTTTGAACCATGGTCAAGTGACGTGGACGACACCTGAGCTGGCACCCCCTCTCCGAACTACCACACCACACCAACGGGAGGACGTTCGAGCTCTCGACAGATTTAACGTGCATCGCTCCCCTACATGGCGGGTCTTTAGTGGTACTAGGATCAAACTCATGACATGCTAGCCATGATCCGATGCTTATATATATATATATATATATATATATATATATATATATATATACGCGGCCACGAGTTTATTTAAAAAAAATTATCGTACATGCGGTAATTTAGACGCTGCAACTTGTCACTATGGTTCAATACTTACACGGTTTTCAATTTGTACGGATTAAGGCATCCGATTACCCTAAAACTGCGAATTTTGCCAAAAATTGACAATTTTTTTATGATTTTATTTTATGGGCCATCTTATTAGCTTTATATAAATATCAAGTTTACCATTTTTCGTTTATTAGAACAAAAACTACAAGTGTTTTGGTAGAAGCAGATGCCATTACTTTAAGCAAGATGCCATACTTTAAAACGCATTTGACTCGAAATGTGATTTTTTGAAAATAATCAAACGGGCCAATGATATCTAAGAAAGTTTTGCAAATAATTAACTGAAATTTTTTCTGTAAGTTCTGTATAATAGTAGAATTGTTTTAACCTTTAGATTTATCAATCACTGTTTTATTACAAAATTTACAGGACCTTATGTTAATATAATCACTGTTTTTTAAGCATTTTCATATAGTAACCGCGATAAAGTGCTCTAGTTTTTGTAAAAAAGAAAATATCTCTTATTCTGAAGGTCATTTCAAAATTGAATAACATAGCAACACATTAGATTGAAAAAATTGAAAATTTGTTCATAAACCTTTGGTGCAGAATGGGCCGCGTTTATGCTATTTTTTGTCAATTTTTACCTATTTTTTTCCATTTTAGTAATAATAATTTCTTTTTCGCTTCTTAATTTTAGCACATTTTTCTTAAAATGCACTAAACAAATCTAAAAATAACAAAAAAATCCCCATATATATATCTCCTTTTTTTAAAAAAAAAGTTGTCGCAACCAGTCGGATACCTTAACATTTGTACATTTTTTCTCTCATTATAGTCCATATGGTAGACTGAGGTAACATAACTTCTAGCACGAACCGTCGATTTCTTTGGACTGCGTATAAGTCCCTCTCGCGTGAGTAAATATTAACGAGGGCTTTTGGCGACGGACCACGAAATTTTGAACCATGGTCAAGTGACGAGGACGACATCTGAGCTGGCACCCCTCTCCTAACAACCACACCACACCAACGGGAGGACGTTTGAGCTCTCGACAGATTTAACGTGCATCGCTCCCCTGTACGGTGGGTCCTTAGTGGTACTGGGATCGAACTCATGACACGCTAGCCATGATCCGATTCCTTGACTACTTGGCTACAGCGGCCACAAGTCCCTCTCGCACTCTTTCAACATTCTCTGACGAAAATCCTGGTCGCCCTCAACTTTTGCCTTAACGCAGGAATCCAGTTTTCTGGAAAAGTTTATACTATCTTTTTATACTCTTAGATGTCGGTGCATTTCTATGGTACTTTCTCCGAAATTTACGCTGAACCGTAATTACAGACTTTTTGCAAACGAGAGCAAACAAAACGCCTTCTCCCGCTACGACGCCATTTCCACTTCTGTTTACAATTTTAAAAACATCTTGATTACAACATTGATGCCCCGTATAGGACAAAAACAATGTTACAAACTCAAAATTTCATGTTTTTTATTTACAATGTTATATTAGTTATTCTTTTCTGTTTATTCATCTGAGAGTTATTAAATTTTGTAATCGGGTTTTCATTTCTGATAAGCCTGTATAATAAATAAGATAAAAGTACAAACTTAAATTTTATTGTTAATTTTTTTTTTCAGTTTCAATCGGTTAGGTTAGGAATAAAACAAAAATGAGTAACCAGAAAAAAATGTGATTCTAAATAACTATTAAACATTCAGTACTTTCTTAATGTGATTTTTCAATTTGCAAGTTTTTTACTGAATCATCTACATTAGGATTAGTTCTCGAGGTTGGTTGTTGTAGATGAGTATCAGTTTCTCTTTTCCCTCCAAAATCGAGACAAAAAAAAAGCCAAAGTGTGTTCACACAAGAAGTTATATGATAAATTAGGATTGAAAAAAACAATTCTTTCCTTATAATCTTAAATCTAAATTATTTAAATGTCTCATAATATCGGTAAGAAAACTAAATCTTAAAGCCTATCTTCACTCTTGAGAAACAAGCACTCACTGGGCACAGTTCATTGTTTATTTCCAGACATTTTAAAACACGCTTCCTCAAATTCCAGAATCTTACGAATACATTTTTTTGGAAAACCAACGCACACAACAATGAAGGAGTGTTGTCTACATTATATAATTTTCTATTGTTGTTGTTGCTAATGCCACCTGTCTGACGTAGTCAGATCGAGGCCCACGAAATTCCTAATGGCATCGGGCTATATTGTACGCCTGTCGTTAACCGTAGCTTTGAGCACCATGCAGGAGACAGTACGATTTGGCTTGGTTCCACCCAATTTTGAGAGAGAACACCCTGGGAGTGTGGTCAGGGGCTTCCCATCTCTCTTTCCTTTCCACCAACCTCACGAGAGGACATGCGGCTTGATGGCTATTTAGATTACCCCCCTGTCGCGAAGGCACAATACATTTACAAACATCCGTGTCTTCTCCTGGATTCAAACCCAGGTCCTACGGCACAGGGGTCAACGTCACTCACCACTATACCGGATGGGTGACAATTTTTTATTGTAATTTAGTTAAGTGCATTTAAAATAAGTTTTGATATTTTATTTTGTCTGAGGCAACCACCTTTCAATAAAATAGTAAAAAATTTAATATTTGTTATCTTTTCAAATTTTTAATAAGTTTTCGCGTGTGCCACTGTTAGAACTCATCCGTGCTACACTGTAGCCTGCGTGCCATGGGTTGGCCACCCCTGGCATACATCAATACGATAGTCCAGTTTCTGCCACATTCTAAACAAGATTCTATCGACGTTTTTAACTGCAGATGTCATCCGAAAACTTGTTCTTTTACATAAGAACTTTTTTTCGTCCCTTTTGCCCACGATGCAGCAAAATTGCATGAAATTATAACACGTGCTGTCAATAACATTGATAGTTGAGTACAGAGTGGTAGGGACTGAACTATTGCACTTGATGCATGCCATGTGACCAAGATTTGACACATAGGACACCTGTAAAGTATGTAAATAAAAGAACTGTTTCTCTTCGAGTTCAAATGTTCTTTTTTTACTGTATTCGTCTTAGTTTTCTTTCTACAGCGCTTCGAATCCGAGAGGGAATTATGAATAACCCTATACTATATGATAGATTTAGTTCACCGCAAAATATATCAGAAATTTGAAATGAAATTTAAAAAAAAAATAGCTTGAATAAGTTTTTTTATAAAGACGTACGATTGATTATTTTGATGAAACTTGAATATTTAAAAGATGTTTTTGGCATTTAATATGCACAAAATATATTTTACAGTTTTTAATCCCCTTAAGCATATTACAACATTTTGAATGTTTAAGAAAGGTGCAATTTACCTCTAAGAGGTACATTAACTATGAAACGCTTAACTTGAAGTAATTTAGGACAAAAATTGATATTTAGCAAACAGGGTACAAGTAAAGGATTCTTTAGAAATAAATTTCAAGGACAAAAAATTTGAGCTTATTTTAACTATTCAGAAATATTTATCAATTAAACAAGACCATTTCGGTGTGTTAAAACGATAAGTAAATAATTAAAAAGTAAAAAAAATAACAATAATAAAATTTGTATAAATATTTTTTTGTGATATTTTTAAAAATATATATATGACGTGTGTGTGTGTTTAAAAGAACTACCCTTTATTTAGTGCTTCTGTTGATGCTAATCGAGACTGCAAGTGACATCATAATGGGAGAAAAATGATGAAATAAACACGTGTTTAAATGAAGAAATAGAAGGGAAATGATGTTAATAGAAATTAATTTAAATTGCATAATTTCTAAAGAGAAAAAACAAGGGGATTATTAGAAAGTTTTTCTACGTCTCAGGTAAACATTTTTTAAAGGATCCATACTTCTCAGTTGATTATGACTCAGTATTTAAATAAAGAATTAAGCTTTTTAATAATGATTGACAATTTGTACCATACAAAAACGTGATTGTATTTTGACTTCGGCTTCTTGCCGTGAATATTTTGCTGATTCATAGATATCCGTATATCTTTTACCTTATTAGTTAAAATAAAGTGTAAAAACAACATTCAATAAGAAATTAATGTTTTAAAATGATTATAAACTATATTTTATCTTTCAATATAAAATGGAGAAATCGGTTGCGCTTTTGCTTAAAAGTCAAGATTATACAAAATATATGCAAGTATACTTCACATTCATGAGAAGCTACATGCTTAAAATTTTGTTTACTAAAACATTTATACACATTTACTCAAAAGAAAAAAAAAGCGCATCTTTAATGTATGAACACGGTACATGAACTATGTATGTACAAACAGTTAATCTCCTCACGCACTGAATACTTTTTTGTTGAAAGATTGCACATTTTTAGGTGACACAGTCATCTCTCAGACTTTTATTTTTGTATATGTAGGTACAAACTTGTAATACTAGAAATTTTTCGTAAGTGAAAACTTGAAATTGAGATACAATTAAAGAAAAACGGACACTAGCCTGTAAGCTTCCTAAAAGAGTGACTGTTGCAATACATTACGGGAATCAATTCGCAAATAAATTTTTCTTTGGAATTTCTATGTAACTTATCCAGTTTAGACATATTTGTGATGGATTCAGTTAAAAATTTATTCTACTGTAAAAAGTACTAAAAAAAAGGTTTAAAAAAATAAAAATGTTAATGGGGGTACAAAAAGACGAAATCTATCCTTACCTAGAGATGAGAGAGAAAAGAGAAAGAGTATGTGTTTATTTTTAAGTTAATAAATGTTGATTTTTTAAAGTTAATAAAGTTAGTATATTTTTACTATTAAGTGTTGCTTTTATTGATAGATGAATATTAAATATATATGAAAGATTATCCAAGGATACCTAATGCCAGGGTTATGATTCATCTTGGCATTCTAATAACAAACAGAAAAATGCCCCATAACCATAACTCCAACAAAAAAATGTTCCTTCTTCGTATATTAACTAAGATTATATCTAAAAGTCGGTGTTTTTCTGACCAAGTTATCAATACTGACGTAAAATACGTACGGTGTAAAGAAACTGCATCGTCAAAAACTTTTTCTAGAAGCCAATGATTTCGATATACAGACAGTTTTGTGGGGAACAAAAAAAAACCCGTTTTTTCCCCAGAGAATTTGAAAAAGAAACAACTGCTCTTTTTTCCATCGTCTTAGGATACCTTATTGCCATGATTATAAAAGGAATATAATTTATAACATGCTTCAGTAATGAAAGGGTAATAAAATACTGAGATAAAGAGGCAAATAAGCGTCAGGGCTGTACAAACTCAAAATCTTGTAAGAAAGAGTCGTTTTAAAAATTTCTGTACTTAGTCTGTATTCATTTTATACTTAAGAATTAGAATCAAAATCGGAAAATTTTGTTCAGCAATATTTTGGAACTTTATTTTAATATTATATAAAATTTGCTTCATTTGCGCGTACAAAGTCACATATTTCACTGCTGTGTATAGTTAAGTCAGTCAATTTTTTTCGTACATAAAATATATGCATACTTTGTATTGTTTCTTACCCTGTAGATATCATATGGATTTATAATTTTACACGCTAATAGGAAAAACTGGGTATTTAAATAATGTTTTAAAAAGAAAACCGGGTAAAAAATAAGATAAGCACATATATTTGTTATAAAACTGCACAAATTTTTAATAATTTAATAATGGAGTATTATACTAACATCTTCTAGTAATCTCTCTGAAAGCGTGTTTCTTACCGAACCGGAGCAATATTATTAAAACATGGCAATATTTTTGAAACATGCTTTTAGTAAAAGAAATAAACTGCAAAATTATTCATTAGCCTCATTTGAATAATTTAAAATGTACTATTTGCGACTGTGTATTTTAAAAACTCAAGACTGTAAGTGCAACACATTCGATTTATCATTATTATAAAAAAAACTCGACACATTTATTATTCTTTTGTATTTAAATTCAATAACAGTATTTAGAAACCAGTTATTTCGACGATTTTGTCAATTTCTCTTTCACAAGAGACTTCGATAACTAACTTCTTTTCCGGTTGGCTGACAGGTTGCATAACTTTTTACAAATAAATACGACTCACTGACCGTCTTTTCAAATCTTCTTCCCCTAATCGCTATATATTAAAAAATAAAAGAACAAGGAAAAATTTTAAGAAAGTCTTAATCACGGTAATTTTTTTACCTGAGTTCCAACTGGCATTATTGCTGAGTTTGCCAATAATATCAGTTACTCTGGGAAGCTTTAATATACTTCTAAAAGTAATATGCATATACATACACATACACATAAAAATTTCGATATATTTAAAATATGAACTGATAAACTAATTGTGGTTATAATGTAATTTGATTTAAAAATAAGGATGTGGTAATTAAAATTTTATAAGACTGCAATTTAAGTGTATCTCTCAGGTCTTTCTGTTTCATTTAAATTTAGAAATAAATTGTATTGCTTAAATTTTTTAAAACTTGAATTCTATTTGGGATTTTTAAACCGGCAAGTCTTTAAGATTTTTTTTAACAAATGCCGCATACAAATTAACACTTATACTTCAGTACACGAGCTCTCTATTATTTTTCAACAATAGTATCAAAACCACATAGTGCAGAGCGCACGTCTAAATTTCCAGTAGTCACAGATTGACGAGAGTTACAAAGAGTTCAATCCAGGAAATCGGCAATACAAATACGGAAAAGATGAGGTTTCAGACGGTTATGATTTGTTAAAAGTTTAAAACAGTGTTTCCCAAATTTTTTTAACCCACGGACCCCTTTTATAGTCAAAACTTGCCCATGGAGCCCTTTCTAAGGTCACCCCCCCCCCCACCCAGAGAAAAAGCTACATAAATACATAGTATAAAAATTACAAATTTTAAAAAAACAATTTGTTGCAGAATTATTTTTTGAAATTATAACTTTTGTTTAAAATAAAATTAAATAATTTATTAATTGGATAAGAACTTCATGAAATGTTATGAATGTATTTATATAATAGTATCAAAACCACATAGTGCAGAGCGCACGTCTAAATTTCCAGTAGTCACAGATTGACGAGAGTTACAAAGAGTTCAATCCAGGAAATCGGCAATACAAATACGGAAAAGATGAGGTTTCAGACGGTTATGATTTGTTAATAGTCTAAGGCAGTGTTTCCCAAATTTTTTCAACCCATGGACCCCTTTTATAGTCAAAACTTGCCCATGGACCCCTTTCTAAGGTCAAAACTTTCCCCCAAGAGAAAAAGCTACATAAATACATAGTATAAAAATTACAAATTTTAAAAAAACAATTTGTTGCAGAATTATTTTTTGAAATTATAACTTTTGTTTAAAATAAAATAAAAAAAATTAATGAATTGGATAAGAACTTCATGAAATGTTATGAATGTATTTATATGTCCGCCTCAATCTTTGTGAGTAGCAACCACAAATATCCACGAGCGCTAGTTTTTAGTCGGTTTCTTTTTTGTATGTGATGGGGCTTTTTACGGCACTGAATCCACATTTTACCAAATTAGAAGACGGAAAAGAAGTCAACAACTTCTGTACAATAACCCATAGTGCAGGATGTAAAATTGGGATCTATTTCTGTTATCAGAATTTGTGGTATCCTTGCTCAAACATCGGTTGAAGTCCCTCATTTGTGGATATTTCAATAAGATGCTCCTGTATTAGTATGGATTCAATTGTGTTTGGGATCTGAGATAGTCCACGCGCAAAAGGGATCAACACCCAGTCGGGAATATCCAAGGGATTTATTGTTATTTATTTAAATTTCCATAAAAATAAAAATGGATCAATTTTTTTAAATTTTATACTAAACCTTATGCGTACCTCTTGACGTTGTTCAGGGACCCCCAAATCAATTTTAATTTTCCACGGACCCTCTTAATAATATTGGATACCCTTGGGGGACCGTAAGAACCACTGTGGAAATCACTGGTCTACAGCGCGCGATAGCAGCTTTTCTTGGGGCATCGGGAACACAAGTGGTTTTCACGTTCGTTTCCTCCAGTTCTCGTTTCTAGAAATTTCCGTTATATTCAATTTAAAGGTGTTCAGCAGTCATATTTGTCAAACGTTTTAAAGAAAGAAATGATAATACCCCCTTGGTCCGCGTGTTCGATTTTCACAGTTCTACTGTGGGATATGCGTTGGAAGTAAACTGCATGATCAAGATATTTCAAAACCAGACTCCATTCCAAAATTTGCTGTGATTCCAAGTTGGAATTTTGTACAAGAGCATAAAGAGATAATTTTGAATCAGAAAGAACAACAGTTCTATTCAAAGCATAGTCTCTCATTAAAAGTTGAATCAAGACACCGATAGCCTCAAACTCACAATCGAAGGCAACAGCAATTAAGTCCACAAGTAAACAGAGATTGAAAAGGTTACGATAGATACCAACTCTGGCCCCATGAACTCAATTTCTCATGGAGCCTTTCGTGGAAACATGGAACCATTCACTTTGTAGAAATAGGCTTTTAATATTTTCTAGGGCTATTTAATTCAATTTTGTTTGGGGGTCGCATATTCCTATTAAATACTTTCAAGGTAAGCTCAAGATTTATATCAAGATCCATATAATCCAGAAGGTACACAGGCAAGAACAAAACAGAAGTCTCATGATAAATCCCTAAAAGTATAATGACCTTCAAAAATGACTTGATAAAACCATATTAAGTTTTCAGATTCCTAGCTTGTCCTTATCACAGTTCTTTCTGTCTTCTTCAAGACAAATGTAGATAACTCCTTTACAAAGAATACTACATTTTTTTTGTGAACATATTTAGCTACATATATGGTATCCATAATATTATTAAACTCGTTAAGGTCTTTAAAATGCAATTTTCCAAATAAATTAATGAAATGGTTTTTCTAGCCACATTTTATTACGAAATCTTCTGATATAAGATTGAGAGATGATCGAAGGATATTGAAAATATATGAAGTTAATTGAGGTTAAAGAAAAAAGTAAGATTATTCATTATAATCAACTATAACTATAATAACTGGAAAAAACTTGAAATTGTTTAGAAATTGCTTCAAGTTTCCTCTTGCCCTGCATACTATTACGATATATGTAAAGATCATTTAAGACAATGAGGAACAAACTTTTTTAAAAGTGGAAGGAAAAAAAAGGGAAAGAATGTTACCAATAAATGAGCCAATCTGTTTTACAATAAAAACCCGGTAAATTAAAAAAAAAACCAGTATATTTCTTAAAAAATAATAAACACTAATGCAATGAATGATGATGTTACTCTGTATTACGTGTTTTCAATTATTAAAACTAAAATATTATAATATAAATACTTTTTAACTAAATATAATACAAGTAAATATATTTTAAAAACTTTATTTATATTTTCAGAGCGGATTCCACTTTTTTATAATTTTCAGAAGTTTTAAAATCAATTTCTTTGCATACTCATACTTATTTTGCGTTTACAAAAATGAGCATATCTTCAGCAAAACTTTTTTTTTTAAAGATTGAATTCGATAATTTCTATACTATTGTTTTAAAATCTGGTGCAATACTTAGAAGTCCTGTGTATTTTGCCCCTCACTAATATAGCAATTGGAAAATATTGGAAATCTCTCCTATTAAAAAATGCGTCAAATAAAGTGATTAGATTCGATAATCAATTAGAGGAAACATTTTTATTTATCTTCGGTGAAACAATCATTTAGAGTAAGTACTAATCCAGTTCATAAAATTTGTTAAAATTCTAATGCAATTTATTTTGTAAAAATTATTTATATTTTTCTGCTATATTTCTTATATTTTTCTTATTTACTCATGTTTAACCTTTTGTTTTGCTTACCGCAATAGTAAGATAGGAGAAAATTATTGACGTTAAGTAAAAACCGAATTTATTAATGTTGACAATTATGTTTAGTTATATTATGTTTGTATTATCAATTATATTTTTAGCACTCTTATATTACTTATTACTTAATTATAAGTATTTGTTCGCAAAAGGGAAGTAAAAATGGTTTATTCAGCAAATGAACATTTCTAATTGCAAAACTAAAGATTTCCTTTCAAATGATTTTTTTCTAAATGATTTCCAGCATGTTTGAGAAAGATATATAATTTAGAGATAAAACAAAGCTTCAAGGATATTTTATTAAAGTTGTGGTTCTAAATTTTCAAAAAATATTAAGAGAAACTATTTTATTATCTTTAGTTATACATAAACATATTTAAAATGAAATGAAAATTAACAGTTTCATACAACAAATGAAACTACCTGTTTGTTTTTTATGAAAAACTCGTGTTCCTTTCTCACTCACAAAATGTTGCATTCAGCCATCAAAAATATATTCAAGACGTGTGGATCCTTTTTATGCTTTTTTTAGAGCGAATTGATTGTAATGAAAACTTGTTTTATAAGTTGAACTAGCAGAGAATAATTATTCTCGACAAATGACACTGAGCATATCAACCCAGTTTACATTCAGATAAACGCATAGAAATTGAGATGGCATATTTAGAAGAATTAGTTTACTCGAATTAAAACAAATAATACGCAATGTAATCTTTCTAAGCTTCTTTTTTAACCCCTGACATTTGCAAGATAGATTAGGTTTCTGTTAAACAATTTTGATATAATAAATTACAGTTTAAAAAAAATAAATAAAAAACACTCTTTTATAGTTAATCGAACTAAGTTGTAAATTAATCTTTTAGTTGCCAGAGCTGGAAATGGGATCTAAAATTAGTCGCGGGATGGGATTTGAAAATGGGAAATCATTAATCCTAATGATTCTGATCGGAAGAATGGAGAAAAATTATTGAATTATTATATTGTCATCGGTTTTAGACAAATGAGCAGAATTTCGAATTAATCTGACCTTTTAAAGTGGGTAAAAATTGAGTTCAAAGATTCCGTTGCATACAAGAGAAGCTTATAAAAAGGTGTTAAAAATACGTAGGCTAGATTAAGCAAAACTGTAGGTAAACCTTGCTTTTCTTAGTTGTGAATACTTATTTCTGAAGATATATGAAAGACAAAGAACCACGAAAAGGAAAATCAAAAATATGGAACATTAGGTTAAAGAAGTATTATTAAAGATATATTTCTCTCTCTCTCTTTCATATATATATATATGAAACTAAACTTCAAATCTAAAAGTAGAAAAATGTGTTATTGTCAATGTAATAAATCAACTATTCTTTAAAAAGAGCAACTGAAACCAAAGCATACGGTAAGAGAGAAAAGACCAGGAATGAGTGTGGACAAACAAGAGAAACGGGATGCTTTTCTCTTACTAACAGACTCAGTCAGTATTATCAATATCAAATAGAATATAAATAGTAAATATATTTTAATTCTAAAGTAATCTTTATCATTCAAAGACTGAAACTAAAACGAGAGAAAATTAAATTGTTATTGTTTATTTATGTTATTGGCAACAGGCGTTGTAATTTTGAACTCGAGTCTATGAAAAGAGCGGAAGTAGGAAATAAGAACTAGTGTAAAAGCCTTGTAGTTAAGTTATAAACATCTAAAATAAGCACTGAATAGCATGAATAACTAAGTTTTGATAACTTATTTATATCAGCACAGAAAATAAAGAAATAGCTATCTATCCAGCTAAAATGAAAGTGTATCAAAAATAAAGCTACAAGTTATTGTTGATTAACGTGCTCCCTGAAGTAACTCGAGGGCTATTGGCGAGTGACTTCGTAATTTTAAACTCGTAACTACGGAAGGAGCGGGGGTGGGAGAAATAAGAACTAGTGAAATAATCACTGTTATTCAGTAATGAACATCTAAAACAGAAGCTGTTCAAACAATAACGAATCCTTATATGATAGCTTATATAAGTTTTTGAATGTTTATAAAAATCAACAAAAAAAAAAAAAAAGGAAGAAATAGTCTATCCAGTTGAATCATAAACAGTTGCCATTTACTTAGTACCTCCCATCTTCTTTTAAAGGTAACTTAGATTCTTAGTTCCAAGAAAACAGCATGAAAAATATTCCTATACATAATTAAAGAAAAAAAAAGATATTTGGCGAGAAAAAAAGACATTTGGGGTAAATACCAAGGGGGTAAGCGAAGGGGCACCACTCACCTGTCGCAAGGAAGAGAAAGACATCAAGGCGTCCGACTTCCCTCTAGAAGACCGCTTGTTCACCGATCGGAATCGCCCGCGGAACACCTCTCCGATGACCGCGAGAGGGCGTCCCACCTCCCGCTCAGCGAATCGCAGCGGAGGTGCTCTGCCGGTGAGACAACTTCGCAGGCGCCAAAACAAATGCGATCCGTTTTCGGAATGGAGGAGGAAATCGTAGTCGCACAACGACCCACTATTAGCAGCACTCCCCCTCCTTCCGACCCCTTTCCTGCAGGAAGTTCTAATGACATTTCGTACGTCCGAACGATAGGGGGAGGAATGGAGAGTTTGCGTATGATGGGTGGCAGCAGTATGTTGCTTGAATGAGATTCTATGAAATTGTGGGTGGTTTTTAATTATTTAATTAATTAGACGAGCCCCTAGTCTTTTGTGTCCTTTTTAAAGGAGGTGTCTTGGATTTTGAGGGTTTCTTTGTCTGCGGATAAGGATTTTGGGGTATGTTGATTACTAAATTCAGATAAAAGAAGGCATGTGCTTTTGGAAATTTAAGTGGAATTTTTAAAAGTTTGATACATAGTAGTTTCAACAGTAGAATATGTACAAAAGACTAAAAGCATACATTCTTTTAAATAAAAGAAAATAAAAACTGTACGTTGGGAATAATTATCATTTCTAATAATAAATTTTTATGCATCAATATCTTAAGTCGGATAAATGTCCATTTGGAGATTCTAAGTGCATTAAGTGTACAAAATAACATTTGAGGATTATTGAATGCTCTAAAAGGCTTGTAACATAAAGTATTTAAAGACTGAATTTGAATTTGATTGATTGCTTACAGTGAGCTTTTTCCTTAAGTTAATATGTTTTCAGGAGATCTCACAGAAAATATTTCGGTGGTTTTGACGAAAATACAAAAATTCAACCGAAAGTTTGTAATATAAGTTGGTTGAATAGAAAGTAACACTTAGCTTTCAGCTTGTATAGTCTGAAATTAGAATCTAGGATAATATTTAAATTAAAGAAATAGAATCTACCCATTCTTAAATTAGTTTCAAAGGCATAAATTAGTCTAAGAGGCATTTTCTCGCATTGAATAATTTCTCGTCTTCAAACAAGCAAAGAAATAGGAATTCTAAACTTTGAATTTTGGTGAAAAAAAATATGAAAATTCATTTTCCTTTTTCTTTCCCTTAATTGAAAGTGAACACAGTGAGTTTTTAATTCAATATTTCTTATCAAATACTATTTTATACTAGATATGCAACCCCCACACAAGAAATGTGCAGAGCTTTCTACAAATCAGTTTAGTAGTTAAAGCCTTACAAAATCTAAGTTTGTTTTCCTTCTACGTAATTTCGAAAGAGGAAATTAGGACACGCATTTTTACGGTAAAATATTAATTTAAAATGTAATTGATGTGCTTACATTTTTGCATGTCTTCAGATTTATATGTGTAGTATGCACGTTCTCTTTAGGACTTAAGGAGTTTTTTTCTTATTTCATTCAAAATGAAAATATGCACAATAAATCTTTAATCTTTAATTTTTTTGCATAAAATATTACTTCAGAACATGCTTTTCTTATTCTTTAAGGCATTTTATGAGTAATTTTTAGATCATTGCTATTTAAATCTGGTAAATGAGTAAGAGTTATATAACGTCGAATTCTAAGGAAACGCGAGGCTATTGGTGAAAGATCTCGTAATTTTGAACCTCGGTCAAATGACGAGGACGATACCTGTTAATATCCGGTGATCTATATATTAAAGTGGAATGCATATGCATAGTAAAAAAAAAGGAAATTACTTTATTTAAAATATAAAGTAAAAAAACTCCCTTCAAAGAAAACAAAAAACTTCCTTACAAAAAATTTTGAAAAGTCTTATACATTGTTTTTATTATTAGTTTATTATTACATTTATTATAGAATATTCAAAATAAAAGTATCATATGAATTAGCTTCATTTTAATTTGTGTGCAGTATTTTTAGCAAAATGTAAAATTTCAAAACATTTTTTATAGGTACGATTAATATTAAATCAATTTCTTCCGTGAGTTTTAAAAAAGTCAACGTGTAAATCTACAATGAAGGAATAAAAGAAACAAATTCCAACATCTTTCAGTCACGAATTGATAATAATTTATATACTTCTAATATTACTTCTAATAAACTCTTCATAAAAGAAGAAGGAAAATAGCTGTGGACACCTTTTAAAAACACACACATACACAAAGTACTTTTCTTCAAGTAAAAAAGTACACGTAAAAGCAGCTTGAATAAACACATATAATTTAAAAACCAATGAAATTTATTTGATATTATTTAACCAAATATATTATTATAAAATTAAATATATTGTCATAAGATTAAAGTATTTTTATTATAAAATTAAATTTTTATATTGGTTAGATATAACGATATTTTTGTGTGTAAGCTGAACTATTAAAATCTTTTCTCAAAATTACAATTCATCGTTTTCATAAATCAAATAAAGACTTGGATTTTCGTACTTTTTGAATGGGAACTACATATAATTTTTCACTACTTGATTCCTATCGATTTATAAAGCTTAAAATTTATTTATAAATATCTTGCCAAATCAACAAAACATTAAAATATCTCACTAATGGACTATAACAAATTATTTTTTCGCGAATCCATTCTTGAAGTATCCATGGCCAAGAATCCATGGCATCAAGAATCCATGGCCAAGTAATTTTAGCACGTTTTTCACATGTTGTATTTTACAATAATGCAACTATGAACTTTTTACTAACAGAAAGTAGTACTGTACCACTCCTCTAAATGTACTACTATTGAGATGAAAAGAAATATTGAGACAAATCTGTATCAGCACTATAAAAAAGCAAAACTAGCGAAATTCAGGAAAATTTGTAGGAAAATTTGGGAAAACTATGGGAAAATTTAAATATGATTCGGCTCATCTAGGGCACAAATGCGACCCAATGCCGAAACCCCGAGGTCAATTGGTTGCTTATTGGCTGAGAAAAAGGTACGACAAAATATGGAACGAAGACGAAATTTGCGTCCTAATAGCGCTTTTGTTCCACTACGTGAAAACGGGCTAAAAATGTGTGTATCATAATGATAAATAGATGTTAAAAAAAAAATCGCATTTGAAAGTAAGTTTTCCAGTTAAGTAACAATGTTTGCAGTGAAAGTACTTTTACAGTAATTTTCAGTAACGCGTTTAAGGAAATCTGAATCGACCAGTAAAAATATATGGCTGAATTTATCTCAGTTTTTTCAGAAATATATGTATATTTAGTATAGATTATTTTATTTTTGATAACTTTTTATTAACGCTTAGAGTATATGAAAAGAAATTTGCACATAGATACGTAATTCCTTTTCAAATTTTTATACTTATCCGACCAACAAACACCATTTCCTTTCATTACGTTCTTCCGCATACATAAAACTAGAATTCCATATTTACAAGGCTATAGGTACACAAAAGAAGATAATATTCAGAATTTTACGTATCATTTCACTTAAGCGTGTTGAGAAATTTTATTCAGCCTGGTTTTTACACGGATGTCTTTTCAAATGTTCTCACCCTTTAAGCAAACAAGGAAAGAGAGAGATCCCAAATTTTCAAAATACCTTTTTTTTTTTAAATAGGTTGTTTACAAAAACGTAAATTTTTATAAGTTTTCTTTCAGGGAAGTTACCGTATTCATTTTAACTTGTTATTTTTTGTACATTTATTTTTTATTCTTAATGTTTTTAATGTTAGAGATATGAGAGAAAATAAATTATATATATACCTTAATGGTAAAGTTAAGACCATAAAACCAGTTGGTGTTAAAAGATCGCAGACATGAAGAAAAAAAAACACATAAATTTTTTTATATGCTTGTTGGACTTAATTTGTTATTTAGCATTCATACTGAATGGTTAATATATTTTATTACTACTTATAAATGGGACATACACACACACTTGTTTCCAGGTGTTGAAAAAGCAACAAAAAATATTGCTTATCAGTGCTGGAATGAAAGATATATCTTATAATATACATTTAATTATACATACTAGTGGTATACAATAGATATACTTGTTTAATCAGTTGTTTAAATATGACCGTGGTAACCTAGTGGTTATGGTCACAAGCTTATGGTCATGAGTTCGAGTCATAGTACCACAGAGCTCGAGAGTGGCCGAAACACGTTGAATCTGTCGTGGCTCAAAGTCCTCCCGTTGGCGTGGTGTGATAGTTTGGAGAGGGGTTTCCAACTCAAGTGTCGTCCTCGTCACTTGACCGCGGCTCAGAGTTACTAAGCTCGTAGCCAACAGCAATCGCGTTGCTTTATTGTGAAATGCTAATAAACACTCAATTATTTTAATGTATGACTTTTTTTTGCTGCCTTATAAAACAGTTCCAAAAATATAGAAGTAATATATAATGCATTCATAAGTTTTCAGGTTTATCTTGAATTTCAGTAGCTTTCTCTCTCCTTTTAAATCGTAAGTAATTAACGGGGAATAAAATATAAAAACAGCATAAACATACCAATGTTTAGTTTGTATAGCAAATAAAGTACAGTAGGTCGTTTATTCGAATCAGTTGGGACCGGGCACTGTTCGGATAACCAAAAACCGACTGCTATCCATGCAGTATATGAAACCGGACACTATACGAATATTGAAAATCATCACATGCGGGAAACGTGCTTGAAGAAAAAGCAAAATAGGTGCAAAATGTCACAATGTTACCTTGATTGTGGAAAATAATCACTTATTTTTCGCTGTACCATTGTACACCTTTGTTTTTTCGCTGCAAGGTCTCTTATTCTCTTGAGCTAAAGTAGTTGAGTAGGACAGCACTCTGGTTGATGCTCGTACCACTCCATAGCTGTTTCTAACGCAGAAACACGTCACCATTGGATGGATCCTTGCTACTTTTGTTGTTGTTGTCCTCGTTTTCATCCGTTTCATTGTCGATAGGATCGGATTCTTCTTGTACAGAAGTCACAATCTCGTCATCATTTAGCATTTTAAATCCAGTCTTCTGCATCGCACGCTATCCAGGTTTCTACATCAACAAAACTCAAATTACCTTTACCCATCACTTTTGGCTTCACATGAAACAACTGTTGAGCATTGCACTGTTCGAAAACGTATCCGGACTTTGGTTCAGTTATTTGAAGCTCCGGATAATAAATGTTCGGACAAACGACGTTCTACTATATGGAATTTTTAAATTGTTATCTGAATCAAATGATCGGGGTGATTTAAATTTAGCAGTAGCACGAGAAATCAAAAATATTGAATCATTAAATAAAACTGTTAATTGTATAGATCAGAGATATTCAACTTGTGGCCCACCGGGACTTTTTAAGTGGCCCTGCCATGGCCCATTGCTTTGAGAAATTCATTTATTTATGAAAATTTGGTGGGAAACTCTTTGTAAAAAAATCAAATATATCAATTTTGCTTTTTGCTGCCGATGTCGTATGGGTGCGAATTGATGTATTTTTTTTCCTGATTAGTGATAATAGACAACAGTGGAGTAGAGACCATTTTATGAGTGGAACTAATTTTTAACTATCTTTCATACCTTGCAAGCAAAAAATATTCGAACAAGATAGATTTTTCAAGAAAATTGGGAAGTTGACTATTTTGTAGTGAAAAACAAGCATCGTTCAGTAATTGTTTGATTTGTCACGAAAGTGTATTTAAAAAATACCAATAAACAGGAATCGTTCAAAGACACTTTTCCTCGAAGATCTCTTTTGAGATGATAAACAGGGTTTCTTGAACAATCTTCACAACAGCAAAAAGTGTATTGTCAGTGGTAATGTCACAGCAATAAAACAAAGGCACCCTATGAAATTTGTTACATCATTGATAATCATATGAAACCGTTTACTGATACAGAAATTGTGAAAGAGTGATTTTTAAATGCTTTCAATTTAGAACAATTCAGTGACAAATAAAAAATATAAAAAAAAAATAATTAAAAAAAGCAAAACAGGTGCTTTAATTTTTTGATCAATTTCTGCATTTTAAATCTTTTATGTTATCTTGGTCTTAAAACATTCCCTCCCCCTATCTCCTCCTCCATTAATCCTCATGTTGCGGCCCGCGTGAAATAGCTAATAAATGTTTGCCATCCGGCAGAAAAAGGTTCCTGGAATAGATCATAGGTTCCCAAAGTAGTTTCCACGGATCCCTGGGGTCCTCATGGCTGTTGAGAAGGTCCACGGAAAATTAAAATTAATTTGGAGAGCGTGAACAACGTTAGGAGGTCCACGAAAAATTTATATAAAATAAAATATTTTAATCCATTTCCATTACTGTTATGAAAATTAAAATAAATTATTAATGAAAACTTTTCAAGAGTTAAAAATTTTTAAATAAAAATTAAAATTTTTATTCTAAATTTTCTTAGACAATTATATGAAGTACAAGTTATAACAAGCGTCGCACACGGGAAGTCGTACCGATTACGAATGCGGCCGTCTATGTTGGTTTGAACAAGAACGGAATCTCTCCATTATACGCAATAACTTGTGAATTGAAAAGTAACGGAAATTTTTCCTTAGTTTTGAACAGAAAGTAGTTATTCTTTGTATTGCTAAGAAAATAACCATCTGGTTGATTCAACCATCTCATTGAAAAAAACAAACAAATAAAGCGCCTTTCTATATTTTAAAGCAAAAAAACTTATTATTTGAACTATCTTCTATTTCAGATATCTCAAGTGGCCTAATAGCTTAAGGTAACGCACTCGGGGACGATGTGTCATGAATTCGAGCCTGGTACCGCTGAAGACCCACCATGCAGAGGGGGTTGTTGCACGTTAAATATGTCGAAGCTCAAACGTCCTGCCTTTGGCGTGGTGTAGAAGTTACGAGAGGGAGATGCCAGATGAGTTATCGTCCTCGTCACGTGACCATGGTGTAAAATTACGAGGTCCGTCTCCAAAAGCCCTCGTGTACCTATATAGTGCGACGTTAATATTCATTAACTCAGATATCCGAACGTTTTATTTATACTTTATTTTTATGTTAATATTTACCATACAGAACAGGTAAATTTATAATTTTTCTATTATGCAAATAAGGGATTCGTGGCCAAGTTTTGGGCGCAAAAAAGAGGTCCATGGACGTAGTAAGTTTTGAAACCACTAGTATAGTTGAATACTTCCTGCATTAAATGAAGTTTCCAATGCATGAATAGAAATAATCTTAAATATTTATAATAATGAGGATAATTGTGAGATACATTAATGATCATAACCAGTATTAGATTTATTTAAAATGAGCCAAAATTGTCTTTATATATCTCTGGAAAGCCGTTTTATACCCAGTGAAAAATATTACGAATGGTTAAGATATTTGATACCATCATATTGGTTGAGAATGCTTAGTATGAGTACTTGATCTCACATCTATTTTTAAAACAACACTGATTTAAAAAACGCCTAAAAACTTTCGGCAAAAAGGATCACGTTTATTTAAAAATGTATTTTTAGAAAATTACAATTGCAAATATTTTAAGTATTATGTACTTGAATATAATTTGAAATAAAAACTGGAAAAAAGGCTGTAAGAAATTATGTTGCACACATTTAAACGAAAGGTAAATCTTGTAAATACAATTTTAAAGACAAAAACCTATAGTATTTTCAATTTCGCCTTACTGCTTCAAAAAAAAATATTTTTCGTAAAATGTTACGAAATCACAAGAAAATATTTACAAATATGCATTGAATTTTAATACTTTTAAGTAATTAAAGAACCTAAATTTAAAAGTTTTTAAGACTTTATTTCGGTACCAAATAACGAATCCTTATTCAGCCCACTGGGTTGAAATAAAACTTTGAAAAATAAAATTCGAACCCAAAAAGGAATTTTTATCCAAGTGTGGAAATCGATAACGAAAACTTAAACGTCAATGCTAAATACGTAATAAATTCTCTTGTATTCTAAATACATACAAATTCTTATTTTTGAATGAAAAAGTCATGTACACTGCTTTTTCTTCCCTTTCCTATGATTATCTAATTAGAATAGAATGAATACGAGTTCAAACGGGAGATTAACCGAGCTTGAATGAGACAGAAAGAGGGAGAGGGTGAATATGTTTAAAACTGTTTGAAGGGATTTAAAATCAATAATAAGAGTACTAGATACCTTCTAAAGTTGTTGGAGTTCAGATTAAAAAATGAAAAGTCTCTGGTTAACCGAGATATACCAAATGTAAAAGCTTCACAAGATATGCATAGGAAAAAATCATTTTACTCCTTGACAAATGACATTTCACTTGATCAACTATGCCTTTTAGCATTTTTTAAGGTTTAACTTTTTTTATTTCGTGGTTATCTAATAGTATTTTCCCTCTTTTTCATTATGTCTGCAAATCTTTTTAACTACTGTTAAACAGAAATAATCATATTTTAGCATTTGTATTAACGTTTCCTCTAAACGACACAATAGGGCAAGGGTGAGATACCCGCGGCACGAGTGCCACAGTGTGGCACGGAGGAATTGCAACACCTAACTGAGTGAACTTTTGTAAAAAGTTTTTTAACAATAAAACCTAAGTTTGTACTTTTGTCTCATTTATTATAATATTTTTAAATTTCGACTGCATGGATTTGCATTAAGTAAGTGCTATTTGCGTAAAAATCGGAATGCGTAAATTTGCGGAGAAATGAATTACATTCACCAAACAATAAAAAAAAAAAATAACTAATGTGGCATCTGAGGTATTTTACATTTAGTTTATGTTGATGAGATAGTAAAATGAATTTGAAACACCAAGAGATTATTACCTTCCATTATGGAAATTATTATAATTTTATATATATAATCTGCTTCTCTCAAAAAATAATTTTGTGAATTTCTTTTCTTTTCTCCCCCCCCCTTCTTTAGATCAGACAACCAAAATACGAATTCCAAGATAAAACTCAAACTTATTAGAGAAGAGACAAAATTCTATTTTCAAATTTGTACACATTCCATTTTTTTGGTACAGATTCTATTTCACAAGTTTGTACACATTCCATTTTTTGGTACAAATTCTATTTCACAAGTTTGTACACATTCCATTTTTTTGGTACAAATTCTATTTCACAAACATGTTGCGGAAACAGTTAACAGTTACGTCGTAACAGCAAACGATTTATTTACTTAAAGGAATATATTAGAGCTATCAACAAAAAAATATGAAAATAACCACTCCTAAAAGTATTTTAACAATTGCTTTAATTTGAAAATAGATCCGAAGAGGAATTCCTACCTTTCCAAATACAATATTGATATCAATATTATTTCATGTGCTTTCTTTATTGAGCATGCCAAACAGGAAGTTAAACGTTAGACAATAAGCACTAATTTGGGGGAAAAAATTCCATTAGAGTACTTTCGCCATTTCTTTACATTCTAATTTGCTGGTGAATAGAGACCAAACATAAATCAATATGCCAAGGCTATCTGTATTTTACATTAAAGAGCAAAATTCAATTATTTTCGGATGGAAAAACGTCCAAAAACTTTCAAATATTCTTGTCGCCAAACAAAAGGGTTAATTGACACAATTATTATAAATTTATTTGAATTTGTGAGAAACATTCTTAGTACGCTTATGACGATGAAATGTGGAACGCATTTTATTCTAGAAGACACATGGATCGATTTAAATAAAACTAAGCGAAATAATAAAATTGTTGCGTTCACTATAAAATAAAGTTAGAATACGTTAATGCTTTGCAGCACTTTTCTATTGAAAAGTGTTCTGATAAAAAAATAAAGAAAACTGCTCTTAAACATTAGAAGATAATTTTAGGAATAGCTAATTTTTCGCATAGATTTTTATTTTAATCTATTGCATTAAATTTTCAAGAGCAATTTTATTATGTAAGTAAATTTCTTTATATCGGCCTAAGTGTAATCGTCCTTATATACAGAAATTTTTGAAATACGTCTTTAAAAATTATTTTTAATCAACATTCTTTAATAAAGGCCATTTTTGATTATAAAATTCTAAGTAATCCATGAAAATGGTATAACCATAAATTAAAAAGGAATGTATTTGCACTGATTTTATCTTTCTTTTAGTAATCTGAAATACATAGGGAGATGAAAGTAGTTTATTAAAAACAGTTACTGCACATTTTTATTTTTTATTTTTGCTGATATTGAATTTCTAGTGCTATGACTATGCATTAACAATTAATAAAATAGTAGATTTTGAAACTGTTTTTCACGAATACATTAATATATTTTTTAAATTTTTATGCAAATACCTCAAACAATTTTGTTAGTTTTAACCGTAGAACCAATTTAACTAAATAAAAGAAGTGATTATTCACTTTTCTATAATTTTGGAAAAAGAATTATTTTTATGCATCTGTGGATGGATTTTTGAAACGAATTAATATCAGCAAATGTAGTGTTCTTCGCATTGTTGCATTTCTTAAGCACAAGCAAACCAAATCAATGTTTTCAGTAGCAGCTGCATAAATAATTATACAGGAACGTACATTCAAGACTCTTACTAATTTTGATCCAAGATTCAATGAAAAAAGGAGAGCTTGATATAATTCTAAAAAATCGCTTAAAAACATCCAGCAAAACTCGTTAATAAAACTTTTAAAAATGGATTATAAATTTAAAGATTTTCTCTCTGTTATTGCTTAACAATATCTTTTCTTTTTTTGGTTTCGTATTAAAAAAGTTCAAATGAAACGAAGATTTCTCGTAATTTCAAGCGCTGCGAACTTTTTGACGCTGAAGAGAACAATCTGGAACCAGTGAAACGTAGATAGTTTCCGGCAACCCTGAGATAGAGAAGCGTAAATCGCTGTCGAAGAAAAAGATCGGCGTCTTAGATGAGACGATAAATTTTTTCATTTGTTTCTGGATGATCTTCGGAAATGGTCGTTTCGATTTGATTGGCTGACGAAGCGGCTAATCAAAACTCTTTGACATGGAGCTTAGGAGCGCCAGCCGTTCGATCGATTCGAAGGAAAACGGTGCAAGTTTTGGAGATGGAGGTTTTTCCTGATATTTTACATTGAGAGGAAACGCCATGCTCTTTTTTTTTTTAAAGTAATTGTTCGTGAATGTTCGAAACTCTATCCCCCCCCCCCAAAAGAACAAGAATAAGAAAAAAAAATTTTAACAGAATTTATAAATTGAATATTTTTTAAAAATATGAAAATTGAAGCGTAATTTAACTATTAAAATTTCACGATACCAATAAATTTTTTTGTATAACAAAGTATAGTTCAACCACGAATTTTAAGTTCATTAAAAAACATACTTTAATCGATTTTTTTTTAATTAAGGATACATTCTCAAGAAATGCGAGGGCTATAGGTGATGGATGTCGTATTTTCTGACAATTTCGAATTTGAAAGAGATAGTTGGTTTAAAAAAAAGGTAGGCTAAACAAAAAATTGAATAGTATTCTTTTAAGGGATGTTTATTTTCTGAAACTATCTATGCGGGTTTTTTTTTATTGTCAAACTTGCAGCACATGAAATATTTTTATTTAATATTAGCTATTTAATAACAACAAAATATAAACATTTAGGATAATCTATCAATTTTATTTTTAACAAATTTCCCGTAAAAATTCTTAGATGAAACAACTAAACAAAAAAGAAAAAGAAAAAACATGAACTACGTGGCTTAAGAAATTCTAATAATTTTTAAAAATATATTATTGGTTATTATTGAAATACGCGTATCACATAGTTATAGATAAAGAATATTAATTAGAGGAAAAATTATATTTTTCTTTCTCACTCTCTTTTCTTTTAAATTATGTTCAATGTATATTATATTCATAAAATAGCCCACCACATTTTGTTCTGACTTATAGTATTCTTAGAGATTTTTAAAAACGTTGAAAATTTCGTATCAAAATAGAAATGACAAACAGTTTTGTTATTAATTTTTTTTATTCATTATGTAAAGTCTTCAAAAAGTTGAATTGTCTTTAAAAAGATGTTTTAAGAAATACCCTATATTGACATATTTAAATACCCGTATTTGTCAGTTTTTCTGATTTTCGGTGAAGTTATTGAAAGCACTTCAAAATATTATTTTTATACTATCAATATTAATTGTTTTTTTAAACAATATTTTTTTCATTAAATTAACAGCTGCTTCGTTTTAAATGGAAAGAACTTCAAAAAGTGCTCTTGCTTACCATGTGAACTTCAATATTCCATCTCATTTTTTTAAAGTTAAATGTATATACCAGCCTTTTTGCCACTTCTTTTAATATTGCACTCATAAGAATCGAGAAGTGTACCCTTTGCAGAATATCAAGTTGAACAAGAAGGAATATTTTTCTTTCCTTTGAAATATTTTAAGAGATTTACCTTCTTTTATAGTTATACTAAATACTTCAAAATAAGACATTAAAACTTTTCTCTAAGTAGAAAGAAGCCAAGTTATGCCAGATAGGTACTACGATATTTATTGTTAGAATTAAATAATACTCACATTCTTTCATTCTGAGACAAAATTTTTGTGGAGGCATATTACTTTTCGAAGTTCAAGAAATCAATTTATTAGAAGAATATTTAATACAAAGAAGTAATATATAGAGAAAATGTTAAGAATGTTTTTAATCAAACCTCATTGAAATCCGATAGTAATTATGTTCCGAGCAATAAAAAATCGCAAATGTCAACTGAGGCTTGTCTTGTAAGGAGAACGTGAGCAAAGTTTGCCGTGAACATCGTCTCAATCCGTTTTTACTAATTATTAAAATAAAATTAATTATAAAAACCATCAAGCATTGTTTTCATCTACATGTTTATAATCTTCCTTTGAACAATAAGCACTTAAACTCTCATTTGGTTGGTCCTTTTTAAGCGCTTAAACTCTCATTGGGGTTGTCATTTTTCTGTATTTTTTAAAACATCACGCCAACGCTGTGCGAAGATTTTCCCCGTACCATTTTCAATTAGAATTCGCGTTTCCTACTCTAAAACTCCCTAATATTTAAAAAGGTACGTAGAATTCTATATTGTGTTTCTATTATTGTCAAACAAATAATTAATGGAATCTTGCCCAAATACTTTAAAAGCTCTCAACACAATGCCTCCAATTTAGAATTAACACTCAATGTTAATACATATGTCGAAAATTGACCCTGATATGTTGTAATTTCCACGGGGCTGATTTGGCAGGAAATCTGAAATTAGGAACTTGGGTTATCTGGCGCCAACACCCATATGTCGTCGTATTTTTCAACCTTTCACTTGAGACCAATTACATCTCATTAACAACTACGATTTACATGGAAGATAAAGTGGAGAAATATGTACTCTAGACTGAGCGCTGAGATAAAGAACTTTTTTTTTCTTTATTTCTGATGTGAATTATGTTATAATACTCTTTACATTAGAAATACTTGATTTAAAAAGAATTAAAAATATTTGCGTAAGATTTTATGATATTTTTGATTATAAAATATAAAGGAAAAAAAGCGTACGCGATCAAAACAGAGTTTATTAGCTCTATTTTAATTTAATTTTCTACTAGCTTCTTGAGGAGCTACTGTTTTTGAATCACTTCTTGGAATAAAGAAGTTGTTGAAATATCTGTGAATTAATTATATATTTTTAATACATCGTTTGGTTTTTAATTATAAATTCATAATTATAATACATAACGTCCAAATATATAATGATACATGGATTATTTTTAGACCACAAAATATTATTAACAGCTGTACAGAATCTTTCTAAATTCAACAAAAGTGTATTAAAGAATCGATAAAAATTTTATTAGAGAGTTTTTGCTTGGTTTTTCCTATATCCATTGGCCCATTTATACGTCTTAGAACAGTGGAAATAAAAGATCGAGGGCTTACACAAACCTCACAGCGATTTTTTCACAAGAGACCTGAACTATCCCTTTAAAACCCAGTCCGCAAATTCATGCTGGGGGGATAGCAAAATTTTATTATTATTTATTCCCAGTGCCATTGAGGTCAATATAGTATTAATAACCAGAAGAATGTAATATTTCGGGTCTTATATAAAGGGATAAGAATGTTTAACCAGCAAGATCGTGCAAGCTCGTGCAAGCTGGTTCTTAAAGAGATATAATAAATCCTTATTAATGAAATTATTTGAATATTCTCTTATAGATATCATCACTCGTACACAAAAGAATGAAGACTTCAAGATGTAATGAATTTATCCAATCACGATCAGTTCCCTTGAATAGAACTGTGAATAGAATTCTGCATGAATGACAATATACACGGTTAAACTATGCTTCTTCCTTCTTCGTAAATACTTTTAAAAATTAAAGACAAATGAAAATTGCTGGAAATGTCCATTAAATCATTAAATCGGTGTATGTAAACTATTGTTTTGCTTATACCGACATAACGAGAGATTATGGTTGTATTATGGAGGAGCAATTTTAGTCGTCTATTGTTATCAAAGACTCGTCGTGCGACGGGATTGATGCGTGCTTAATCTGCCAGGACTTTAAGTCCTCACGTTGGTGTGTTGTAGTAATTAGAGGGGTGGGGTGTATCATCATTTTCATTTGACCATGGTTGAGAATTATGATGTCTGTTGCCAATACCCCTCGTGTTACTTTGAAGTGAGGCATGGTCTGTACGTTTTAGAGCCATAGTTACAGTGAGACGACAATGATAGACTGTTTGGGACTTTTTTTGAAAATATTTTATCTGTATATGGGTATATTAAATTATACTGCTTCATCACAGTTTTTTTTATTATGAGAACTGAATGGTCAATGTGGAACTCAACTATAATTTTCCAAATTATTTATCTGAATTACTAGGATATCATCTATATAAATTGCATTACTTTTCTCTGAAAAACAACCTCCAGTTTTTGTAACGGACCCTTGACGTGTGTCGTAATTACCGAACAAAGATAAAAGCGACCCGAAAATTCAATTTAACAGAATCAAAGCTTAAATCAACATTGAATGGGTCGCTTATTTTTGTTCCGTTGACCACCAAGAAAGCCAATTTAACGCAATGAGGACTTTTTTCTACGACAAGGAACAGGAAGGGTGAGTGATTCGAGAGTTTTTGCAACCTCATTTCCTGGAAAATGAAACTGATCTAAAAACACACCTCATCGATTTTTACGAATGTTTACGTCTTACATGCTTGCCTTTGGGAGAAATAAAGTATCTGAATTGAAGATATACCACAAAGAAAGACT
This sequence comes from Trichonephila clavata, assembly GCA_019973975.1. Classification (NCBI taxonomy): domain Eukaryota; kingdom Metazoa; phylum Arthropoda; class Arachnida; order Araneae; family Nephilidae; genus Trichonephila; species Trichonephila clavata. The sequence goes on along the minus strand of BMAO01014405.1, from coordinate 44,547 downwards.
TTCAACATCTTCCATGTGGCTTCCCGCTAACGACGTCTTTGAGATTTCTCAGGGCCTTAGGTAGTGGCGTAACGGAGAATATTAGGGCCCCCTTGCAAAGCCACTTTTTGCCTTTAATATATTATAAATTTGTTACGTACGTAGTTGGCATCAGGTCAGGCTTTGGACCCCCGAGAATCCTGTCCCTCCCGCGATCTAGGGGTTGCAGGGGTGTACATTGCGCCAATGGCCTTGGAACCCTATGCTAAAGTAGGCTCCACCTGCGATCCTTTGAAATAGAATATATAGCATACAGTAGCGCACACAAGAATTTTTCAAGGGTGGAGGTGTAGGGTCGAAAGTCCACTATTCTCGTATCATGTTCCAATATGCCGCCCAACATATTTTGATTTCGTCGATTTTCGGTAACAAAAAACAATAAAAAATTAATAATTGAATGAATGATTAGCATTAACTAATAAAATTAATTATTAATAGCATATACTTAATTAAATTTTACGTACTATATACATAGGATTATAGTCAATCAAAAAATAAATAAAAGGCTTTTTTGGTGGGGGTCCGGACTTCCAGGACTCGCCCCTTGTGTGCGCCACTGATAGCATATGTTGTCAAATACTTGACCAAACGGTAACCCGTTTCAAAAAATGTGTTTGACTCAGAATCTTACAATAATGATGGTATGTATGATGGCAGACCTAAACCCAGACACGGAGGGCGGATTATGACATAATAATTCAGTCTTGCCACTGTTGCCAGTTGGGATGTACTCTTCATTCACAATTTTTTCGGAGAATGCCCGGAAAAAACATTTAACGATTGAAACTATTCAGATCTTAAGCTCATTGAGGCCGAATCGGGAATTAGAGTTGGCCTTTTACCGAGGCCCTGGGCCTAAACCCAGTTGGACTATGCCTTAAAACGTCCCTGCTTCACGCAAATTTAAAATGATATTTTACCAAAAGTTACAAATATATATATATATATATATATATATATATTTCTATAATTCCCTTTAGTTTAATTCTTAATAACTTTTAATTACTGATGGTTCATTCATTCAGGACCCGAGTTTAAAGAATAACTATCCACCCATCTAACGGGAATCTTTTGAACTTTATCTATCCACTAATAAACAAGCTCCGTTCAGGCAGATCATGTGGGTTGTACATCCGTTTGCCGTTTCGTATATAAATCGAGATTTCTGCAAAACTCCTCCTCTTTGTCTTCAAAATGTGTAAGCGGCTGCAGCTTGTTTTCGTGTCTTTATGTTAAATGTACAATAAATCAGATTTACCATTTCATTCTCCTCGTCAATGTCATCAAAAGAAATATCAACCATCTAAAACAATCAACATCCTTTAAAAATATTTACAATCACCAAAATATTATTTATATATAATTTTCTGAAATTGCTTCTAAAAAGAATCCTCTCTATCAAAATCAAACCAAATTTTACAAATTTGCGTTCAGATTGTTTATCAGTGGACGTGAGATATTATTTTAATCCATATTTGATTTTAACAACCAATAAAAATATAATTTTCTTTTAAAAAATTGATTGAATTCTTTTCAAATTCCTCTCTATAAAGTCTCTTCACCCAGGCCTCAGGGGGAAAAAAATTATTTTTAAAAATATAAAACTATTTAACATGCCCAAAATTATTTTAGTTTTTTACATTAATAAACAAAAAGTTTTATAGTTAAAAATATTCATACTAAAACTAAAAGGAATGATTAAATTTCTCTCTCTATATATTATAACAATGAACTTTAAACCTTTATTACCACGAATAAAGTGTACATTTTAAATTTAATCAATGATTTCATTTGTTCACATTGTAATTCACATTTTTATAAGTGAGGAAAAATAATTTTAAACTGAAGTCAACTTTAGATCTTAAAGAGCTAATTAAAATCCATCTTCAATGTACCGCTAAAATCAGGAAATCGCGCATTCAAATGTAAATGAAAGAGCATTTCTTCTTTCACTTAATCCGATGATGAGAGAGCAGCAACACAGAAGGTTATTTGTCAGAAAGTCCTAGATATATGTTGGTTAAATAAATTCAATTTCAAGCAAGACAAAACAAATAGGGAGCGCAATTATACTTATGGAAAAGACGTAACAGAAATTTTATTATTACAACTGTGATATTAATTAGCTTCTATGTTAAATTCTCCTTATGCGATGACGATGGCATGCGTTATTTCTCTTCGCCGTTTAAAATCAAATAACAGGGGCATAAATTTCAGCTTTAATTCCTTTTTCCAGGAATTTGAATGATTTCACCTTGCGTTTAACTGTGTAAAGACTAAGAAAATTTGAAAATTCAAATTAGCATTATTTAATAGAAAAAAATTTCCGAATATTTTATACCATGACAAAAAGTATAAGCTTTAAACATTTGTAATAACAAAAACGTCATCTTTAATCAAGGTCAAATGACAAGGTCGACCAAGAATTATCTGAGAGTAATGCGAAGTGTCAGCGGATGTTAACATACTATTACTGAATATTCTGAAGATAATTACTAGCACACAGGGATGTGGCTACGGTATCCTGAGGGTCAAAGTAACGGACTCGTGGCAAGCGTGTCATGAGTTCGAGCCTTGTACCGCTGAAGACCCACCACGCAGAGGGGGCCAATGCACATTATACTGGGTGTCCAAAAATAAACTTGAAATTTTCGAGCAGTTTTTAACAAAAACTATTCATCGGAATTGTATGAAAATTGGGTAATGGCAGAATGAAGTGACGGGAATTTTATCGTTTCAAAAACCACCTCTAGGTGGCATACCATAGCTTTATTGAGAACATATAAATAACCTTCAAAAAAAAGTTTACAAAACATGCTCGATATGTCATCTACCATTGTTTGCTATCATCTGGAAGCGTAAAATCCCATGTTCGACTGTTGAAAGCAGCCTGAACTGGGGAATGTTACACATATGGCGTTCTATGCTTTCTTTAAGGTTGGATAGAAATGTGATGAGATCACGGTAGACCATGGCCTTAGGTATCCCCACTGAAAAAGTTATAAGGATTCAAGTCGGGGGATCTAGGAGGTGAGGCTGAAGGAAAATGCTGGCTGGGATGATTCTGTCATCACCGAAATGGTGGCGGAGCACTTGTTTTACACAACGGGAGATACGTGGAGGAGCACCAACCGGCTTAATCATTGTGGTTGTATCACATCGCCTTGCTTGCCGCTTCCAAATGTTAGCAGACAATGGTGGACAACATATCGTGCATGCTTTGTAAATTTTTGTAGACTTTTTTATATGTTCTCAATAAAGCTATGATACGCCACCTAGGGGTGGTTTTTGAAACTCATTGTTTTTTTTCCTCGATAAAATTCCCATCATTTCATTCTGCCATTACCAATTTTCATGCAATTCCGCTGAATAGATTTGCTGTAGATAGCTCGAAAATTTCAAGTTTAATTATGCACATCCGATATATGTCGAGGCTCAAACGTCCTCCCGTTGGCGTGATGTGGAAGGAAAGGGAGAGTCCAAGTTCAGGTGTCGTCTTCTTCAATTGACTAGGGTTCTAAAATACCCCTCGTGTTGCTGTATAGTGCGACGTTAATATACACTGTCTCACTGAGAAGATTTACTCAAACACAATAAAGCACACTTCAAGCTTAGCTACGTGGTGGATTGATTTGAATCTGTCTTCACCTAACATGCGAGAGCCTGAATTAAACGAGGATCACACATTTCATTATATATAACTCTTGCATTTGTTTATAATATACCTTTTCTTAAAATTTCAAAGTATTCCATCTATAATTTATTTTTCCTTTGAACACGTAAAGGGATAAGCTCATTTAGCATTATGTGGAGGACAGTGGTCTTCAAACTGTGTTCCACAGAACCCAGGGGTTCCCCGAGTCACAATAAAAAAAATCAAAAAGTAACATAAATGTGTATGCAAAATGGATTCGTTTTGTATGAAGTTTGTATACCCACAATTTTAAAGTTCCTCCTTGTCATTAAGAAACTGAAAACTTTATTTATGCATAATAACTATATTTAGCAATACTTTTGAAACTATTATTATAATATAATAAAGGAATACTAAAACGATCTATCTTTTTTTTTAATATGTACTATCTACTACATATTGTGAGTATTTTATTGTTTACTATCCGGTTCCAGGAAATAATTTTATACTCATTCGTTCAATGTCTTGTAAAACTAAATAGTTGTCTAATGAAAAATACGCCTATTTGCATTTGTGGAAGAAACTTTCAATAAAAGAAGAAACGAAGAACTTATCGTCAAACAGATTCGATGTTAAAAATCTAAATTTAAACAAGAACAACTCCTAAATTTTAAGTTGCAAATTCATGTAAAATACACAATATTTCTTACACAGTTATAAACGCTTTAATGCCATTCAAAACGATGTGTGTAGAAGTGAAAAATATTTCTCAACATGAGTGGCTACATAAACAAAGTATAGAAACAAATTAAACTGAGCATATGGTAATGAGATTAATGTTAATTTCAATAGATTTAGACATTGACAGAGTTTGTGCGGAAAAGGCAAGAGCACATTTCTCAGTTACTTAACACAATGCATGGGTAGGTGACACTTGGATCAGATATTAATATTATTAACGAGTGATTTATATTAAAAGAAGATTAAATTTTTTAAAATAATAAATGCAATACTTACTTTAATTGCCTTTATTTAAGGTACCTATAACATGTTTTGATCTAATCTTTAAGTATTATTTTAAAATATATTCTTCTAAGTGAGTGTGTGGAATAGAGTTCTGTATTTTCTAGTTCTAGGGGTTCCATGAAAGGATTCTTTCAAGTTTTAGGGGTTCTACGAAAACACCTTCTGGTTCTAGGGGTTCCGTGAACTGAAAAAGTTTGAAGATCACTGGTGTGGGAGAAAAAGTACGAAACACATTTTGTACAAGAAAAAAAGGGTCTACTCGGATAAAAATGAGAAGTATGGTAAAATATGCTACTCTCTATTCGGTAACGAAGCTAAACAACAAAATTAATGTTGGAGTCTGAAAACGTATTCTAAATTCGTGTCCTATTCTTTAACATTAAGCGCGAAGGCAGCTCCAAAGATAATATTATATAGTTACGACCCCCCCCCCCCTCCCAACTATTTCGTCGCCGCCGACCGATCAAGGTCCCATAATTTTGCTGCCACCCGCTGAGGGTGTGGACGTTCATTGTTTATATTTTAGATTGTTAATGATTTAATAATCTTAATTGTATTTAAACATGCCTTCAGAATAAAATACAGATAGACTAAAAATGCATATGAAGTGATTTAACATGGAATATAAAGGGATTTCACAAACGCAGGGAAAGTGGAAAGTCGCACAAACCGAAGAGAAATTCACCACATTAAATAATATGGAAATAATTTAATGCTCCTTCGGCGACCCAGTATCATTTGATCTACCGACTGGCACCCGCCGCACCCGGAGTTTGGGGACCGCTGAGTTAAGAGATTCGATTTGGCAAATAGTGTGTTTAAAGCGGATAAATATCTCTGATAATTAGGATCAATAATAAACGAAAAATATTAAAACTTCTGCTTTATTTTTAATTACATCCAATCCAAAGTTGTCACTGAGTTCTAATCTGCGTATAATTATTGGATGTATGAGTTATTGACAATGTGCCCACTTATATAAAAATAAGTACGTTTTTCCTTCCTCAAAATGTGTTCCAAGTTTGATTAGCTACTTGTATGTAAAGCGAAGAGAATTTCAATCGAAGATGATTGCTCAACTTTTGGTGAAAAAAATATGTAAGCGGAAAATCTCTGAACAATTTTGCCCTGAAAAAAAAAGAGAGAAACAAAATGTTTAAAAAAAACCAGAAATATACTCATTTTTTTTAAAAAATCCTAATTGATGACAACAATACTTTTTTAGAATTCTAACAAACGGCGTTCAGAAAGGAAAAAAAAAACTAATCTCAAACTCTCCAAAAAGCAAGCAATATAAAAAAAGTAATTCTTTTTTTCAGCAGCCAAATCACTCGCCTAATTGGCTGAGAAGCAACCCGCCAAAACAAACCAGTGTTCCGCCAAGCGGTGCCTGTTGCGCGATCGTGGGTGTGTGAGTGCGCCACCGTGACGCAATTCGAACGAGTTCGATCGGACTTCGGCGCAAAGACATAGATCATGGGAACCAATACGGCGCGCCACCAAACTTTAGGTATTGGTCGCTTCGTTTCATTGGGTCGAAGGAAGGCACGTAAGATTCCAGGGGCGGTGCCGGAACGAGAGATGGGGCGGCCCGCCTGAGGAAGAGGGCCGCCCCGGGATGATATCGACAATTTTTTTTATCGCCAATCAATCGGCTTCTTGGCGGCGGGACCGCCCGTACGAAATGACACTTCCAGGTGATAATCGCAATTCAAGCAATGCAAGCGATTCTGGGGGATGTTCATTTTTGATGGACGGGAAGATTAAATTACGATCTGGAAGTGCCTTAAAAAGAATTTTATAATTTTTTTTTACGTTTGTTAGAGTTAGAATATTTTCAGAGATATCATTCATTTCAAAGAATTTTCTCTCTCTCCTTCGTATGATTTAAGTATTCCCTTAGAACAGGGATGGCGAACCAGTGGCACGCGTGCCATGGATGGCACGCGATACAATATTTTGGGTGCGCCAGCAATCAAAATGGTTTGAGTTTTATTTCAAAATAACAAAGCTCACTGAGAAGTATTACGAACAGACGCGAGTGATCGGTCGCGGGAGCACACCCGTTTGTTATTCGCTTGCCTTGCTTACGTCATGGACTATAATTTCTTATGATTCAAAGTTTGTCTACGCATAGCATAGTCAATTTCATTCACACTACTGTATTTTAAAGTTTATTTGTGTTATATTTACGATTTTTAACTGTTATTTAACATGGCTTGTTCAGCAAAAGAACAAAGTGCAAGATGGTTAGTGTAACAGAATTTCAAATTCAAACATGGCACATAAGTGAAGGAGACAAAACGGTGTGTTTTATGTTCTGGAATAGTGGTATGCAGAACATCGCCTGTAAAAAGGCATTTTGAAACATATCACAAATCCTCTTGTCAAAAAAAGTGAACCACAGCAAAAATAATTGCATAGAAACCGTTTGGCGGATGGCTTCAATCCAGCATACATTCCACTAAAAGTAACATCTTGCCATCCTAATATATTTGTCATCCAATCTGCAACAGAAGTCACACTAATGTTTACTTGAATTTGAATTACACGTTTAATAAAACATTTACAACTATACAGAGCTAAAAGCATCTTTTTTTTATAAATAGCTTTGTGTTGTTAGCATTTAGTTTTATTGTTTTCCTATAATGTAAAAATATCACGAGTAAAAATTTTTTGACGGCACGTATGTACCTCGTTAAACACATCTTTAGAAAAAATGGTACATTGGTCCATAAAGGTTCGCCACCCCTGTCTTAGAAGGTACTAATAATGCCTATCAGTAGAAAGGAAAGAGGAAGGGATCAGAATTAATATACATCAGGGTGGGCAGACTTTTCCAGGGAACGGGCTACTTCTAATTTTTTCAAGGTGTTGCGGTCTACTCAGTGGGGTAGGTGTAGTGAGTAAAAACAAAGTATGCAATACAGTTGGATCTCTATTTTACGAACCTCTATTTTATGGATTTCTCTACTTCACGAACTTTTTCGCGGAACCAAGAACAATTTACGATTTTCTTCGTAAAATAGCCTCCAAATAGCGAAGTGCATTTTCTATTCAGCGAAATTTTCTCTTATCATTCGATTTTATCCCCTCCGTATTTTTAAAATACCGTATTTACTCGAATCTAAGCCGCACTTTTCCCCAAATGTTAATGCTACTGAAAAACGGGCGTTGTTTAGAATCGAAGAGGAAAAAAAATGTATTGGATGGGTATTTAGAGCAATTAATATATATACAGCTTCATGCATGTATTTATAAGCTTTAATACTGATAAAATAATTAATTATTCACTTCTTTTAGTTTTCCTTTTAAGTTTATTTTAATTTTGTAAAATTGGATACGGATAAATTACATTTTAGACTATTTTTCAACTTTCACAAAATCTTGTTGAGAATTTGGGGCGCGGCTTAGAATCGATGGCGGCTAAGATTCGAATAAAAGCGGTATTTCCAGACCTTCGTATGATGGAATGATTATTTGGTCTTAGTGAAGGCTGTCACCCCAAAATGTCTTGGCGGTCCACCCATCGATCGAGATCGACTTAATGTCCACCCCGAATATACATATTCACAATAAAATCGAATGAAAATTTTGCGTAAAAAAATCTTTCATTGTTATAAAAACTAGAAATAATTTCAGCTATAATTTATTTCTATAAAAAGAAATATATCGAACACTGAAATTAGATACAAAAAAATTATTATATCTCAGAAATTGTGTGTTATTCGTTTAAAATTAGATTTACACTGCTAAATTTATTCGCAGGATGATTAAAAAACAAGGGTAAAGAAATGCTTAGGTGAATAAATAATAATATTTTAGGGACTGTGGATTCAAGAATCAACAGAGGCAGAAATTTTTCCTTTTAAAGTTTTAAAGATCAATTTCTGCAGGGGTTTTACTCTGAAAAAAATTGCTTTATATTTCCGTGCAAAAGTTTTAGAAATGGAAGAGATTATCGAGAGATTTAAAAATTGCTTACAATAATCGAATTTTTTTTTATTCCTTCATAAAGAGACTTTAAATAATTTGACTAATATCGTGAATCGAAATATTTATTTCGAAGAAATTAAAACTTCTCTTCACAAAAACAATTTTATAAACATTGCTGTGGATTACCATAATGTAAAAGAATGTAATACGAAATAAGTGGAAAAACTAATTTTTTCAGATTGTTGACTTTAAACACGTTTATAATTAGGAATAGTCAACTACAGTCATTGATAAGTGTGGTTAGAAAATATACAATCTCAATACAAATATGATTTATTATTCATTATTGTGTAGTAATTCCTACTTGTGATAATTCTTTTGAATAATATTTCAATTTTAATGTGTTATGGAACAAAAAATGTCGGCAAAAAATTATCTATTTCTAAAAATACCTATACGTCATTCGATTTATTTTTGGTGTAAATTTACTCCTTTTTGAATGGTTAAAATATGGAAAAAATAGATTTAATGCTTTCTTGCTGGTTTGCTATTCATCGTTTTTCAAATGTTAGTGAATGAAATGTGAATGTTTTCCAAAAGTACATATTCAATGAAAAAACTAATTTTATTTATTAATGTTCGTGTAATTGTTTCTAATAATTACAAAAATCTAGTTTTTTATTATTTTTTTAAAAAAATAATCATTGTGCATACATAATGTACAGATTTTCCCCATATCGGAAAACATTTCTCTCTTTTTATTTTCCTTATTATTGAAAGCAGAACCAAAAGAAAGAAAAAAAGTGTAAAAAATATATTTAGAGAATGAATGCAATTTTGTAGAAGTCCTACATCAGGGGTGTCACACTCACAGCCCTCGGGCCGCATGCGGCTCTCAACGAACATTTTTGTGACGCGGCCAGTATATCTGCACACAATAATATATAATAAAACATCAAAATTTCTCTCGAAATAGGAAAGATAGTAGCAGAAAAGATATGTTAAGGTGTCAGGAAGCAAACATTAAATTTTTCTTGTTCTTTTATTAATGTTTATTATAATGTATTATGTTCGAATAAATTTACGTTTCAAGGAATATAGATTTTCTTGCGGCCCACCTCAAGTTAAAATTTACTTGTTTGGCCCAAGTTTGCTTTTGAATTTGATATCCCTGTACTACAATAAATTAAGTTTGTCATTGCTCACACGCACAATGTTACAGAATAGGACCCTAATTTGGAATACTTTTTTCAGTCATAAAGATACTCCAACATAAATATTATATTTCGGTTTCGCTTTTTCGTATAGTGAGTGAGTGAGTGAATATTAACGTCCCACTGTTCAGCTACATGATGGCTTTTGGGGAAGATCCGCGTTATTTTGAACCATGGTCAAGTGACGCGGACGACACCTCAGCTGGCTCCCCCTCTCCTAACTACCACACCAACGGGAGGACGTTTGAGCTCTCGACAGATTTAACGTGCATCGCCCCCCCCTACACGGCGGGTCTTCAGTGGTACTGGGATCGCTTTCGTATAGAGAGCAGCATATTTTATCACATTCCTCATTTTTATCCGAGTTGATCCATTTTTTCTGGTTTAGAACGTGTTTCGTATTTTTTTCTCTTATACCACAAGGCAAAATGACTTAACCATTCCCGTGTTAAAAAGAAAAATTAATCATCTATAGAATTTTTTTGAGGTTTTATAAAACGTTGTATCATAAGAAAATTTATGAATTAAAACGTCACAAATTTTCATGAAAATTGAGAGATTTGTAACACTCTTTTATAAGCTTCATTTGTATGCAACGGAATCTTTGAACTCAATTTTTACCCACTTTAAAGGCCAGATTAATTCGAAATTTTGCTCACTTGTCCAGGACCAATGACAATACAATAATTTCATAATTTTGTTCCATTGTACTGATCAGGATTATCAGAATTAACGATTTCCCATTTTCAGATCTCATCCCGCATCTGGCGATTAATTTCAGATCCTATTTTCAGATATGGTAACCAAAAGATTAAGTTACACCTTTGTTCAATTAACTATAAAAAAGGGTGTTTTTTTAAACTAATTTTTTTTTTTTGTGATTGCTATAGTGCTTCGCGTTTAGTTAAGGCTCTTGTATATTTATACCGAAGACAGCCTTAAGACTGTGACTACTTTCGGAACCGTGATTTTGCAAAAGTGTATAAATAAATTTTCTTTCTTTATTTGATATTTAGCGTCACTTGAATTACAATATGCATATATAATTGTCTTAAGAATATAATTACAACAAGAATAATTTAAATGCAATTTTTTGGCAAAAATGAAGGGAAAAAAAAGACCTGCTTTCAAAACATTCACCTTTCATGAAAAATGCTTCGATAATAATATATTGCCAATATATAGTGAAAAGTTTCTCTACAGAACCTGTGAACCTGGATTTTTAAATCTATAATTTAGGAGTGTATTTAATATATTTTTAATATATTAGAGTAGAACAATTAAAACAAAAAAAAACAAACATTATTATTTCAATTGACAATAAAAATGAAAATAAAAAGGGAATCTTTCAAAAATCCTAGTCCAGGCCCTGTAGAGAAATCCTAACTTACAGGTACATAGCCAAAATATTACTATTATAGAAAGTAATATTTTGGGAAAAAGTACCGAGAAAGGAGAATGTTTTGAAAACAATCATTCTTTCAGTGGCGTAACTAAAAGCATCTGGGCTCCCTGCTAATTATGTTTTGGCCCCCCCCCAAGTTGGCTTTTACAAAGGGTAGGTACTTGGTGGCAGTCAGGCTTTGGGCCCCACGCGATGCGGGGATTGCGGAGGTGTACGTTACGCCACTGCAGACTTTCTTTATTTTTTTGCCAAAAAATTTCATTCAAATATTTTTTATGTAATAGTATTTTTAAAACAATTTTTTATGTATATTTTAATTCAACTGATACTAAATATTCAAGAAAAATTGTCCATTTATACGCTTTTTCAAAATCACAGTTCCGAACGTAGTCAGAGAGAGAGAGAGAGAGTCACCCTTAAAAATATATATAAATACAATATTATTTTAAAGCATAAACACAAGTTTTCATGCCTTTTTCTAAAATAAATGTGTAACAGCACGTATAGAAGCTTTGCAAAAGATTTTGTAAAAAGAAGCAAAATCTAAATTGAAATTACTCGTAACTTGGAAAAACCAGCCATTTCAAACTCGGTATTTTGTAGAAATGCTTCGAAATATCCAAATAAACACAAATAAAAAAAGTAAGAAACAGATTTGTAAAACTCATCTTCAAATATGTTTCAATTTTTTGAACTTTCACTCTTCTGCTAACCCATCACCGGTAGTAAACAGTTTTCGTGATGCCCATTTTTTTTTGTTGCTATCTTAGATCAGATTTATTTTAGAAGCTGAATAGAGCTTCTCTAAAGCTCACAACATTTGCAAAAGCGAAGCGAAAGTTCAAGTGAAGTTATAACCGCAAGCATCACTCAGCTTTCCAAAACAGACAAATATGTTCCCCTTAATAGCCTCAACACAAACTCCTCGAACCAAAGTGCACCACCAGGGGTAATAAATCACCTAGAACATCATCCATCAAAGGTAGACGTCGAGTATCCCGATATTGAAGTCTTTATACCACACGACTTCGTCTAAGATCAACAAAATCTGAACCATTAAAAAAATCGTCTGCAATAGAGGGCACCACACCACGCCCCACGAAACAATCCCCAAAATCAAAACCATTAATCGGTGGTTGAAAAGGGGACTAATAATCAACCCGGTCTCCATATCTATCAATCGTTTCGTGCCTCCACCCCCGAGCGAACGTGTTCCATTCTCACCGGGAGTCTGCCCGATGGGGGTGGGAGAGCGAAGCGAGCAGGGGTCGGAGGTCAAATCCGGCTGTTACCGCTAATGGTCCGCCCGCCAGAGTCATGAACCCTCCTATTCGATTTAGGCACAGTAAAAAGATGAAGAAAAGGAAAGGTGGTCAAGTGTTTGTTTGTTTGTTTTTCATATTTCTGCGCGTTCGACGATGATGATTATGATTGTGGCATTCGTAGGTGACGCCCCCTAATACATCACTTCGGGTTTGAAGACGCGTGCGTGGGGGGTTGAGAAGGAATTGAGTCATCAGAAAAGAGCCCCGCTCGCATTCATCAAAGTCGTTGGCCCTTTCGTGTCGTACCAAGATATGCTCTATGCGGGTCGGATTTTTCTGCACTGTGCAGTTGATTCGCAGATGGTATCATGCTGGCTTCTTCGCCGTTTGAGGTTGTATTTGTTCCTTTTTTTTTAGAACGCGTATGTCAATCCTTTTTTTCCCCTTCCCCTTTTGTGTTGGAAGGGTTATTCCATTAACGTATTGTTCTGGAGAATATTTTTTCCCTTCAGGTTACAGTTGAAATTGACGTATGCATTTCTACTGACAGTAAATTAAGATTCCACGTTTCAATGTAGTAAAGTGCAATTTCAAAGGTTTTTTCTTTGTTTTTAATTAAAAGTTTACGAGGCTAACAATAAAAAGAATTTGAGTCGGCTCTACATTTATAAATAGCTCTCTACTCACGATCTGATAAGTAGATCGTGTGTGCGTGAAGTCATAACCATATTTTACGGGTATTTATGTTAATTATCATTTACGTTTTTTTACTATAACCATATCTTAGTTAAATTCTAACAGTCTAGTCTGCCTTTGGTATTTTAATTACTTATTTCATTTTAAAAAAATTATATCTAAAGTAGTGCCATGTAATACAAATCAAGTAAAAGTTTGATAAACATACGCAACAGATTTCTTAATGCATATTTTTACAAAATACTTTCCAATCAACTCATAATATCTTAAACATTATTTTCAACAGTAGCGTCAGAACACCTCCGCAACCCCCGTGTCGCGAGAGGAATGAATGAATGAGTGAACATTAACGTCACACTCTTCAGCTACACGAGGGCTTTTGGCGACGGACCGCGTCATTTTGAACCATGATCAAGTGATGCGGACGCCACCTGAGCTGGCACCCCCTCTCCTAACTACCACACCAACGGGAAGACATTTGAGTTCTCGACAAATTTAACGTGCATCGCTCCCTTACACGGCGGGTCTTCAGTGGTATTGGGCTCGAACTCATGACACGCTAGCCATGATCCGATACCTTGACCACTTGGCTACCGCGACGTCACGGGAGGGGGCAGGATTCTAGGGGGCTCAAAGCCTATGTTATGTTACGGTTTTTCAATCTTATGTAAGATCCGGCTGGGAGCCAAAACCTGACTTTGCAATGGGGCCCTAATATTCTTCAGTGCACTACTGGTTGACTGCGGTAGACAAGTGGTCAAGGTAATTGACTCGAGGCCGGCGTGTCATGAGTTGGAGCCGAGGACCGATGAAGACCCATCTTGTAGGGGAGCGATGGACGTTTAATCTGTCGAGAGCTCAAATGTCTTACCATTGGTTTTGAAGTTAGGAGAGGGTGGTGCCAGTTCAAATGTCGTCCTCGTCACTTGACCATGGATTAAAATACCAGGTCCGTCTCCAAAAGCCGTCATGTTGCTTTACAGTGCGACATTAATATACGCTCAATTGGAAGATTTACTGGAGCATAATAATGCACACTTCATGCTCAGCTGCGTGGAGGATTTATTTAAGTCTGTTTCCCTATATCTTCCCCAATTTTTTTTAAAATCATAGTTTTTATGAAAAAGTTTAAAGTCAGACAATATTTTTTTTTATCTAAGTTATTTTCACTTAAAATGAAACATGGCGCCCAGATTTAAAACATTTCTTAAGCGGAGGAAAGAATCCTAAAAATATAAAGAGCAAAGTTTTTCGTTTATTCTTATTTTCTACGAATATTAAAATCAATACTTTTTTTCTAGATAGCTAGCTACATGTCCCATATTATGTTTTCAATTCTTTAATATCAAGATGATTTTCCGCCATATTGAGAGGGAATCTAAATTTTTAAAATCACTATTGGGGTGGGGAGTTAATTACTAAATATATTTATTTTAAAAGAACTATATATATATATATATATATATATATATATATTAAAAAAAACTAATTACTGCAACCAAAATTGGCACTTAAGATCGTTTTATTTATATGGCTAAGAAATTACAAAACTTGTGATTTTCTACATTTTAAACACGATTATGTTTCCAGATTCTAAACAATGTGTGCTATTAATAGTGACGGGAAATAAATAAAACATAAATTTAAAAAAAAACAGTATTAAATCTTCTATTCATCAACCATTTCAAAATCAACAAGTAATTCTCCAAATAGTTTCCAATATTTGTACCGAAATAAACAGGAATACGGAATCAATAGTTAACAGTCAGAAATTTTACCCAGAATTGTGTCTAATGATTGTTGTTGATTAATCTAATTCAGTGGTCTTCAAACTGTGTTCCACGGAATCCTGGGGTTCTATGAAGCGTATGCAGTTGAACGCAGTTCCACGAGTTGAAAACAAAATTCGAAAAGAAAACTATAAATGTGTACGCATAAAACAGATTCACGTTCTGTTTGGAGTTTGTATAACCACAAGTATTTTCAGCCGTGCTTCTCAGCCCGGGTCCCACGTACCACGGGGGTGTGGGGGCCTTAAAAAAATTTGGTGCCTTACAGCCTCTCTCTTTAGTAATTTCCAGAAACATTTATTATATTTTTTAAAATAATATTATAAATAATTTTTTCTTTGTATGTACTACCTAAATTGTGAATATTCTGTTCATGATTCTGGGCTCCACAAAATAAGTTTATACATGTTAGTGCAATGTTTTTTTTTTTTTTTTTTTTTTTTTGCAAAACTAATTGGAATGGAAAGAATTCTTTAGACGAAATGTTAAAAAATATTCAATAAAGCACCTTTTGCGTTTGTAAAAAAACATGCCTACAAAAAACATTTTCAGAGAAACCTAACACCTGTACAATAATTTCCAGAGGAGAAAATCAAGCATGAATAGATTAATCAAAAGGTTTTCTAAAGAAGAAAGATGATGATGATGAATGCCCAGAGGAACCGAGCTCACCCGAAGAGGGTTTAGAGCTACAACCGATCCCTCGGGAAACAACCAACCTCACGTCCAATTTTTATTGTAAAAAAAAAAAAAAAATCAAAGTTTACATTTTAAACAATTCCAACTTTTTTACAAATACAAAAGAAATAATAAAACTATACAAGACAAATGCACCATAAAGACAAAAAAAAAAAAACGTGAGTGAATATTAACGGCCCACTGTTCAGCTACACGAGGGCTTTTGGGGACGGTCGCGTAATTTTGAACCATGGTCAAGTGACGCGGACGATACCTGAGCTGGCACCCCCGTCTCCTAACTACCACATCACACCAACGGGAGGACGTTTGAGCTCTCGACAGATTTAACGTGCATCGCTCCCCTACACGGCGGGTCTTCAGTGGTACTGGGATCGAACTCATGACAGGCTAGCCACGATCCGATGCCTAGACCACTTGGCTACCGCGGCTGCCTAAAGAAGAAGGAACAACTTATTGAGATAATAGATAAATATTTTCCATTTTATAAATTCAACAGCTGTCTTTTTTAAATCAAATGGCGGGGGCTATACGAGTTCTTTTCAATAAAATTGGAAACTTAATTCTAGGACTTGGATATCAATAATTTAAGGTATCCGACAACCCTAAAATTGTGAATTTTTCGAAAAATTGACAATTATTTTATGATTTTATTTTATAAGTTATCTTATTAGCTTTATAAAAATACCAAGTTTATTATTTTCCGTTCACTAGAACAAAAACTGTAAGTGCTTTAGTGGAAGCAGATGCCATTACTTTAAGCAAGATATATCATACTTTAAAACGCATTTTACTCGAAATGTGTTTTTTGAAAATGCTCAAACGGGCCCGGCGATTGCTCAAAAAGTCTTGAAAATAATTAACTGAAAATTGTTGTGTATATTCTGTGTAATAGTAGAAGTGTTCTAACCTTTCAGATTTATCAATCACTGTTTTATTACAAAATTTACAGTTCCTTATGTGAATGTAATCATTGTTATATTAAGCATGTTTAGACAAAGGGCTCTAAAGGTTTAAGACAAAGGGTTCTAGTGTTTGTAAAAATTAAAAGATCTCTTATCCTGAAGGTCTTTTCAAAAATGAATAACATAGCAACACATCAGAATTGAAAATTTGTTCATAAACTTTTGGTACCGAATGGTCCTCGTTTATGTTATTTTTTGTAAATTTTTACCCATTTTTTCCACATTTTAGTAATAATAATTTCTTTTTGTCTTCTGAATTTTAGCATATATTTCTTAAAATGTGCTAAACAAAATTAAAAACCACAAGAAAATGCTCCCCTTATCTCCATTTTTTTTAAAAGAAACAAGTTATCGCAAGTAGTCCGATATTTTAAAAAGACAATATTTAGTCATACAACATCATGGAATACCCAGAGAAGCAGATCTGAACGGCTTGTTTCTTATAAATGAAACATCATAAACAAATTTGTTAATTTTTATTGTAATCAAGACGTTGAAAGTAATTTAAATACCACTAGTTTTGAAATTTCAGCTATCAGGGAGTACTGATGGTTTTGAATCTTTTTAATCTTCCTTCATATATTATTTTAGATATGTATGAAGAAAAAAAGAAACAATCCGTGAAAGTAAAATATAAAATCAGATGAAACATGCGATTCCGTTGGCTAAATAATATTCCTTTAGTATTTCCCCCCATTTTCGTAGATACCGAGAGAAAATATTTTACATTATAAACTTAAACTGGAACAGTTTCTACATTGTTTTAAGAAAATTGTTTCTATCCAGGATTTTATCTTTGAGTAAAAAGTTTTGTACTAAATCACGTAATTCTTCCTACGCGAAGTTTTCTAAGATATGTAAACAATGAAAATATTTCCTTTCAACTAGAATCATACACGATAATATATTAGCAGAGCAATAGGCTATCCCTGTTTACGATAAATGTTGACTTTATCGTTGTTTAAGTCGGTCATATGAATGGTTCATCCAAATCCTATCAAAAAGATTTTAAATATTAAAGTTGCAATTTCTTATATAAATTGCAAGTCGTTTTTTGCTTAAAAAACTTTTATTTACAGTGAATTTCATTTTATACATGTATAACACTTTCATAGCTCATGCAACATTTTTTTTTATTTTCATTATTCGATGAAGTGAAAAAAAGGTATTCTGAAAAATATATTAAATAAGTATTATTATTAGATGTTAATAACCAATGGTTAAACGAAATTTTTATATTAATTAATATGATAAGAATCCAACGCTTTCATAAGGATGAAAAACAAAGAATATATATATATATAAAACTAATTTTTCGTTGAGACTTCCTTTCCTCTCTCTTTATTTTGGTCACAGAATTTAGGTAGAATTAGACTTGAAGCCGAGTGGCTGAGTGATAGCGTATTGCGCTTTCACACCACAGATCTCGAATTCAAATCCCGGACGAAACAAGGTCGACTCAACCTTTCATCCCTTCAGTAAATCGATAAATGAGTACCAAGCTTTTTTGGAAACTAAACACTGAGAGTTTCGCGTCATTCAGACTGACCACCTGAGATAAATTAATGAGCCTCAGTGCCCAAGGCTACAAAAACTGAGATGGGCACAGTAAGTCTTGACCCTCACGGGCGGTTAGTTTAGTTTAGAATTTGACTTAAGGTATCCGAATACTTGCGAGAACTTTTTTTAAAAAAAAATGGGGATATGGGTTTTTTTGTTGTTGTTTTTAGATTTGTTTAGTACATTTTAAGAAAAATATGCTAATATTAAGAAGATAAAAAGAAATTATTTTTATTAAAATGAGGGAAAAAAGGGGTAAAAATTGACAAAAAATAACCTAAACGCGGCCCATTCTGCCCCAAAAGTATATGAACAAATTTTCAGTTTTTCAATTCTGATGTTTTGCTATATATGTTATTCGTTTTTGAAATGACTTTCAAGTTAAGAGATATTTTAATTTTTATAAAAAAAAAACTACAGCTCTTTATTTTAGTTATTACATGAAATTGCTTAAAAAAAACAGCGATTATATTCACATAAGGGACCGTAAATTTTGTCACAAAACAGCGATTGATAAATCTGAAGGTTAAAACACTTCTACTATTATAAAGAAAATACACAAAAAAATTTCGGTTAATTATTTTCAAAATGTTTTGAGCAATCGCTGTCCTCGTTTAAACATACTAAAAAAAAACACACACATATCGGGTAAAACGCGTTTTAAAGTATGACATCTTGCTTAAAATAATAGCATCTGCTTTTACTGAAACATCTGAGGTTTTTGTTCTAGTGAACGGAAAATAATAAACTTGGTATTTTTATAAAGCTAATAAGATGGTCTTTAAAATAAATTTATAAAAAGTTTGTCTATTTTGGTAAAATTTACAATTTTAGGGTAGTTAGATACCTTAAGACTTTAATGTTTTTGAATTACTTCAGGTGAATGAGCGAATGTTTATTAGCGTCTCAGTATAAAGCAACGCGATATTGTTATTGACAACGGACTAGGTCAAGTGGTGATGACCACATTTGAGCTGGCCTCCTCTCAAAACAACCACACCATACGAATCGGAGGATATTGAGTCATGTTATGTTTAAAGTGCATCATCTACTCTACACGGTGGTTCTAGGCATGGTCTCGAGCTCATGGCTCACCGACCACGACCCCATGATCACTAGGCTACAGCAGGTGCTTAAACTGCTTGGCTATTTCGATTTAAAAAAAACATTGGTTAAAAAGTTTCAAAATATGGGTATTTCAATGTTTCCAAATATTATAAATTTTTTTACATTGCTTTGAATTCAAAATACTGAAAAATAATTTCCTGTAAATTAGTTTTAAGATCTATGAAAAATGTCGGATAGAAAATTTATGTAATCTAGTGCTTGATGTATCAGTTATCTTTGAAATATTTATCCTGTAGAGAATTTTCAAAAATTAGAAATTCAAGCGGAATGTAACGAGAAATACTTTACTTAAAAGAAAATTAAATGATAAGTAAATAATTGAATAAATACCCACAATTGCAAATATTTACCTTAGAACTAAATGAATTATACTAATTGAATTTATTTTAATATCCATTCCTTAATAACGTAAATATATTTCTTTAACCAATTCACAGTAGAACCAATTTCTTTCAAGTTCTGAATTATTTTGCTCGCATAGCATTTGAGATGATACAGAAAAGGAATTCCTGTGGCCGGATATCTCACAGGGTTAACCTAGGCCACATCCTAGGGTAAAAAAAGTCTTGCAACAATTACAATTAAAAAGTTTTTAAAACTGCACTAATTGTTTCCATTTTATTTTTATTTCAACTACACATATTTATCTCAAAAAAACTCTTTAAAAGCAAAATATACACACAATCTTTTGCCTGTGAAAGGACTGAACCTTATAAATTAACCGTTTTCGTTGAGGGTGGTGTTAACTAGGTTGCTGAGCCCCATTTCTTCTCTCATCTCGTTCTTAAAGATAGCCAATAAATTTATAAGAATTATGTGGCTGCCAAATACGCATGCTTGTTTAAAATAGAAATTTTAACTGTAAAATAAAAGACATCTTTTGACATACTCTAAAGTAAACAACTTAAAAGTGTGGCCTTCAAACTGTGTTCCACGGAACCCTGGGGTTCCACAAGGCATACCCAGGAGTTCCACTAATCACAATAAAAAAATGGAAATCGAATAGAAAATTATAAATGTATGTAGGAAAGGAGTGCAAGTTTTCTTTTACTTCTTTTGATTTTTATTGTAAGAGATGGCACCACTAATCGAAACCACGTGAGTTTTAGCTGCGCGATACGATGAGGTCATGTATTTATAAAGGTGGCAGAAAGAAGAAACTGAGAGTTGCACCAAAGCTTGAACGAAGGCAGGTCAGAGGAAATCGCCCTCTCCGTTGTTTTGAGATGGAGTACGTGTTTTCGGAATTAGTATGGAGTTATCTCAAATAATTTAAAAACCCTTGTAAATAGTTAATGTTTTAGTTGTGTTATTAATAAATTAAGTTATTTTAACTCTGCGTGCTTATTTTAACATTAAAATAGAACCTTCCCCTAGACGCCGTCCCACATGTATTACGAAATGAATTCACGTTCTCTATGAAGTTTGTATAAAATCAAGTACTATACAGCTCATTCTTAACATTAAAACTGAAAATTGTATTCACACATAACGATAAGAATATCAAATCACCTTTTTTTTATATGCACTAAATAATAGATTGTGAAATTTCATTGTTTGCTATCCTGAGTGGGTTCCATGAAATAATTTTATATTCATTAGTACAATATTTTGCAAAACTAATTTTCCAATTCTGCAATTCAAATTCTAAAACCAAAATTCTATAAGCATTTGAATGCACATTTCAGAACACTTTATTTAAATGAAAAATATTTCTCAACGTGAGGGGCTACAAAAACAAATTAAACATAGAATATAAAATAGGATTATAGATAATTTCAAGTTTGCTTAAAGAAGATGCAAGCGCATATCCCAGTTACTAAGTATGGGAGGTGAAACTTGGAGCACAAATATATATTTTTAATGAATAAATAAAAGGTACAATAAAAAAATTTAAATAACAAACGCTATACCTTTTAAGTTGTTTTTAAGTAAAGTGCCTGTAACCTGTAGATTTACTTTTTAAATATTATTTTAAAATATATTCTTGTAAAGTGTGTGGAATGGGATTCTATGAAAACACCTTTTTGTTCAAAGGGTTCCGTAAGTTGAAAAAGTTTGGAGACCACTGACATAGGACAAAAGGGTTGCCCTATCATTACTTCATTCTACCTCCCAAATATACTTTAGAAAATATACCTTATTTTGGGATAGCTTTTGGTTCTCTCTTACCTCGGAACCCTCTTGTCTATCTGTAAACCCGGCTAGGTGTGTGGGAGAAACAGAATAATCCACAAATATGTTTTCCATCAAATTAATTTATAAATCCTTATTAACAATTATCAAACAAACACAATACAATTCTAATTAAGGTTTATGATTTATAGTAGAGTGCAGAGGTGAGATTCTATAACACGGGGATACTACTACAGACCCTCAACTGAATCTAAGACAGCTTAAATACGCTAAATTATAACTACGTCGCACACGAATAACTAGCTTCTACTTAATCAAATGCACAGTACCTGAACCTTTAATGTATTGGATCCTACACTGGAAACTTTCAGGTTCTCTCTTCGGCTTGATCAAATGACGTTGGCTCCACGCTCTGTAATCTTTAACTAGTTCCACTGATTTGCAATCTTTTACTAACAGCTAATTCTCAAACTTCCGACAACTCCTATTTGAACACATCCAACGTATCAACTTTAGCGTGCCAACAACAACGTGTCAACAAATCACTTCCTTACTGCCAACGCGCGAAAACCAAATTTATATAATATACCTCATTTACATAAATCACGTTTGCTTACTCGATGAAAGATGGTGTGGTGGCGAGGTCCTACCTGGGACCCCGCTCACTCCGCCCGGCGCGTCTCTAAGTGTGGGAGGAAACATAGCATCACCAACAAACGCCATAATAACAAATATATTTATTCACATCTGACAAACACTTAAACAATCACAAGTTTAACTATAAGAAGAAACCTAGGAGTGATTCCTAAATCGTCGATTAATCCTAATACTCAATTCTAAGTAAACCCGACTACCAGAAATGGACAAGGAGAACGATCACTAACTAACCTCAGGCCGGTACTGAATCTACTATCTTAAATCTTCAATCTAATAATTTACTCTTATAAATTACACCTTTTAAACGCGCGCTAAGTTCGTGAAGTAATTCTCCAATATTCAACTTACTTGACAGCTTCGTAGCTCCTTCTCCTCTTTACATCTACAAAACCTATATATATATATAGACTTTATATAGTCGAACTAATTAACATATACCTATCTCGTGTTTTTCCTTAAATGCTTTGATTTAGTATAAATGCTAGCCCCAAAGTTTCCCAAGAGGATTAGTTCGAAAATCTCGCGAATAGCCCCGTCACAATGGTTGAATTAAATATTTTGCTTAAATAGATAAGAAGGAATTAGTGGAACCGCGCGTGTAGATCCGTCACAATTTTAACGGAAAAAATTGGAACATCTTTCCAGTATTCTAAATATGTATTAATTTTCATTGACGATTCTCATAGTTGTTGGGAAATTTTATCAAACATTCTACATCCAGATCACCCCACAGGTTGCAAAGCTCTTCGAAATCAGCTCTCTTGGACAATAACTAATCCCTTAGGAAGGCATACAGAGGAGAGGGGAGAGAGGAAAAAGAGGAGAGAATATATATGTTCTTTATCTTAAGAAAGAAAGCGTTCATTCGCTCATTACGCCAGAAAATAATAAGCGAGCTCATGCGGCCGTAAAAAAACTCCTGGACTCAACCTGATCCTCCTGAGTTGAAGACAAGTTGAGTCCCTATTGGGCGTCACCTAGAGATAAAGCAGCAATAAACCATCCATCAACTCAGGAGGGGTAGGGGCGCATAACACGTGTAGCAAGGGATGTAAACAAAGAACTCTGTGTCACCTGCGACAATCACTCACGATGACTAATTGATCTCTATCGGATCGTCCGGGGATTCCCTGAAACGAATTAAAGCGTTAATTTTTACGCATAATTAATTATGTAAATTTAATGAAGTGGCGGATCGGGCAAGAGGCAGCATGATTTATTAACCTTTAAGGTTTTCGTTTTCCGAGGAAAGCGACGCTATCGGGGGAAATGACGCCAAAATAATTCCAACGACTTTTGTGGCAACGGTAAGTGCTGGCAATTAGCAGACGATGCGGTCCGAAGTGGGTTGAGGCTTGTTTGCCATTTTTTTTTCTGTCGCTAGGTACGCTAACGAAGTTGCGAATTAATTAGTTTGCCTCATTTGTTTTTCTGCGACTTCAAGAAGAAGAGCAAAGACGGTGGAAGAAGAAAAATGTAAGAAGTTAAAAGTGATTCTTCTTCATCTTGGGTTTGATACCTGGAAGAAATAAGTACGAGACTCTATCGACTTCGAGGAGGGCAAAAGGCAATTAAAAGAACTTCGCTTTAATGCCTGTTTGGTTTTTTATGAACAGATTTTTATTCGACATATTTAATTATGTGAGGTGGAAAAAATATTGAAAAATAATGGTTCCTGAAATTCGTAAATTAAGACTTAGATGTCGCTTCTTAGAATAATTCTATTAGTCTATTGCAGTTCAAAAGAATGTTTTGTGAATTAAAAAGAGATGAGACTTAACGTTCTTTTTTTCCGATTAAAATGCATTCTTGATTATTTTTTAATTCTAGTTATTATGTAATTAGACTCCGGTAAAAATTTAGTTTTGTTAATTTTATTTTTCTAATTATCATAGTGGATTCAAGAATCTCAACAAAGAGTAGTCTTACATAGAAAAATGAAATAATACAGCTGAACACCCACGTTCCATTTTTCTTGTTTTGTGTCCCCTGTGCTGATATAATTATTCTAATACTTTTGAGAAATGTTCATTTCAGAAACATGTAACTTATAAGTGGATCAACAGTTGTCCATCACATCATGAAGAGAATCGGCCAGAGGAGATTTTATTAAACTGCAGTTTACTTCTACCATGGAACACACACACAAGAAAGCGAGGTAAGGATAGCAGACCTAGACCATGTTCGAGAAATGAATGTGAGGACTGTGCCCTTGTGTCCTTTTGAATACACTGACTTCTGTGTATATCTTGAACTTGAAGAGAAAATTCATAAGCCCCTCTGCCCAGATCAGAGCCATTACTTATGAAACTATTTAGAAAAAATATGCCAGTAACCTCTGAACCCATTGGCACACACAAGGGGGGGGGAGGTCCTCTGTCAGATCCCTTTAAAAGCCCTTGATTTTTTCCTCTAAGCATTTGTAATTAATCATTAATTTTATTAACTAATGCTAATTATTCATTCAATAATTACTTTTTTACTATTTTTGTTCCCGAAAATTGACAAAATCAAAAGAATATGGTGGGCGGCGTATTGGAGCATGATACGAAAATAGTGGTCCCCCTCCCCCTTGAAAAATTCCTGTATGCTCTACTGTCTGAACCCATGTTTACAAAGACGAATTTCTCTGATTGAGCGAAGTACTGGAGCTAGTGCAGGAGTCTATAGCAGCGTTTCTCAAACTATGGGGCGCGCCCCATTAGGTAGCGGGACAACCCTATGTGGGGGGCGCAAGCATGTCGAAAATAGAAGATTATTTAGCAAAAATTATCAATTTACTAAAAAGAAGCAAAGCAAAATGCATTCTGACACATTTATATTGATATAAAATACTTATAAATGTATCAAACTGCACAATATATTTGATAATTAATGTATCAATACTAAGTTAAGAACAGGTTTAAAACTTACTAGTGATTTCCATGGGATTGTGATATACAAAATTAAATACAAATCCTAATATTATCTTGTTAATTTGTGCGGTTTATATAATTAGAGTCATATTGTAGCCTTACATCATAGTACATTATTATTACATTCTATATATTGTTATTGTACGGAGGGGGGCACGAAGAAAATTATGATTGAAAATTGGGTCGCAAGCATTGAAAGTTTGAGAAGCACTGGTCTATAGTAACCATTTTGTATTCTCTAAGGCAGTGGGAAGATATATTACCAATCTTGATGGGGAAGTTGAGGCTATATTCTTTTACTTTGAACCAATTACGCGATTGAAAAGGTAATTTTCCTCGGGCTGTTATTTGGTCTGTCTGATCTCCAACATTAAATTTTGCTCTTTCGTACGAATTTATGAATGTAGAAAGATTTTCGATACTCTGGATGACTCAATTGTCTTGCAGTAGATTCTTACTCATTGTGGCATCCAGGGAAGTGAAAGAGCCGATTTCCTGGCAAAGAAGGGAATGACTATTTTATAGACTCCTAATAACAGTATGACTTTTAATTTTGAAAAACTCCTAATTAAATCAGAATTTAAGAGAAGGTTTGCCTCCTACCAATCAAAAGAAGCTGAGGGTAAGTCCTGGGAGTGCTTCACAGAAATTATTCCAGATTTTAATCGCCCTGTTGCCGTGGTGTTATTTCGTCCTTTGATTGGGCTCGATTGCTTAAATACCCATCTTTTTAAAATTCGACTTAAGGACACTCCAGTCTGAACTCTTTGTAACTCTAGGCAGTCCATGGATAAGGAGCAAGTTGACTAATACACTGTACTATTATCTTTTAATTCTATTGTTCTAGGGTATTGGGAAGCTAGATCGAGACTATCGGCTTAGTAGTCAAATGTCTGGCATTTGTATAAATAAGCCTTCTATCATGGGTGAATCAAAATTGCTCAGTAATAGTTCTAATACTGTTATAGTACTAAAATTATATGACTTAATAAATGTAAACATTGATTTTGTAGTAATGGATTGAAAAACGTTAAATTTATGTAAAGTGAAAGAACTTCATCCAACATTTACAATAAAACTAATTAAATGATTGATTGATTGCTTATTAATGCCACATTCTAAAGCAACACGAGGGTTATTAGTGATAGATCTGGTAACCGGGTCAATTGAAAAGTGCAATTTAAGTTTATGACGGGTCCTATTCGCGCCCTCCTGCTAATCCTCTTGGGGAAAAAGAATCCTTTAACTGTTGTTTGAGTTTAAAATCTTTTTCAGAGAAAACTTCATTTTATGCTAATTTATGAGCTATTTAAATCCTAGTAAAGGGAGTGTTTGAGTTAGTTGTTAGGCTGCTATTGGGGTGAGACTTACGAAGTGACTATCAGAAGCCTTGGTGATCTTCTTAAGAATCCCTAGACCGGAGTATCAGGTTGACTCGGGTGAGATCTTCTCTGACGAGTGCTGTTTTATCGGATCACTCAGTTACAGTGGCACACACAAAGGGGGGTCCTAGGAGCCTGTCCCCCATAGAATCCTGCATTTTTTTCGATTGATTGTAATCCTATGTATATAGTACGCAAAATTTAATTAAATTACTTGTTATTAACAATTAATTTTAGCAAAAAATGCTAATTATTCATTCAATAGTTAAATTTTTACTGTTTTTTATTCCCTTAAATCAACAAAATCAAAAGAAGAGATTGTGTGGCTTATTGGAGCATGATACGAGATTAGTGGACTTCGATCCTAGACCCCCCCCCCCCAGAAAAATTCCTGCGTGCACTACTGCTCAGTTAAGGGCTTAATTATTTGTCTTAGGAATTTCAGGTAGCCATTTAATTTAACTTCTCCCACGGTTTATAATTTTGTTTGACAGTAAAATGATTGAACCAAAATAAAATTAGTTTTTTCTTATAATAATGTCTGTTTATTCATAGCCCCAAACTTCACCTGTGACCTTAGGATCGCGACAAGTTGGCATCCGTTCTCCAAATTTTTACAACATGCAAATAGGAGAATTTCGAGACTTGATAGATTTAACACATACATGTATCAAACTCTCTATACAGCGGGAGGGAGTCTTTGGCAGCACCTGAACTTGAAATAATAATTTGATAGACGCATCACCAACTACGAGGTCGCGACCATGACTTCCCGAGTACCGCGGCCACCAACTAATTGTTGGAATTGCTACGAAAATAGAAGGCACACGGAAGGTCTTTAGTGGCATTGGGACTCAACCCACAATTTCACAGAAGCAATGCCAATGGTAGCGCACACAAGGGGGGGGGGCTTGATTTTTTGTCCGACTGTTATAATCCTATGTATATAGTATGCAAAATTTCATTGCTATTAATAATATAATTTTATAAAGTCATGCTAATTATTTATTTAATAGTTTATTTTGAAAACCAAAAGAATATGCTTTTGGTGGGGCGTATTAGGGTATGATACAAGATTGGTGAACTTTTGACTGTGGCTTAAATCACTGTTAAAGGACGAGGAAGACACTATTATATCTCATTCTCCTAAGCTCCAAATCGCGTTGCGAACGAAGTAAAAAGTATTCTGTTTAACGTGTAAGCGATTCTGTTATTTTGTATGATAGGATATTTGGCGAAACCATGACTTGGTTCTTTTTCCCTTAACCCCTCAACTCGGGAGAAGTTGCGCACTCGATAGTAACGTCAGTGGTCGCACGGGGTAACGCAGTCACCCCAATCTTTTTTTTTTATAATTATTTTTATTGTACACGATAAAAATCGTAATTACAGTGAATAGTTTAAGTAAGAGAAAGTATACTTCCCTACATTTAAGGACTTTTCAATTCTTCTTTGATAATGTGAGATAAAATCCAATCAAACTGAAGTAAAATCTTTCAAACATGCGCGACTTTAATAAATGACACAAATCACAGATACTTTTCACTAACATTATAGGAATGTTATTTGCAGGCAAAACTGTCATATTTTGTTCAAGTTATTGTAGTTTTATTGACCTTTGATGATCGACAATTTGCATGTTGAACTTTTTTTTGTTTGTGTCTGTTTGACAGGGCAAAGTGTGTCTTGTGCAACACGATTGCTTCATATTTTTCTTGATAGAGTTCTATAGGTAGCATTTGAAAAGTTTCCTTTCAACTCAAACGTTTCAGGTTTATCGCTTCCCTTAAATTTACTTTCGCTATCATGATTAGTATGCATTATTTCAGCACGTTCTTCCCTTGATCGACCAGTTTCATCCAATAGAGATAGCAGATACCATTTCTTTTTTTTATATTCTGCTCATTTATAAACATGTAGCCATTCATAGAAAATATTTTGGAACAAAAGTGGTCGCTCGAGGAACTCAGTCCCCCTAAGTACCTTATAATTGTAAAAAAAATGTTTGCCACTCTTTAGAAAGAGGGAGATATGTGACAAATACATTTTAGTTTCCATGAAGTCTGTCATATAGGAGGATACTGGCAATATTTCATTAGTAACAAATAAACTGTTTTCCCAGAATTAAAGATTTTCGTGAGCCTGGGGTGAGGGTTTGCTCGTAGAACGTACGGGCTACCGAAAGTTGGCCGCAACTGCTTAACCCGTACGCTGTACGGGCACTCTGGTATTTACTTTCTTTCTTTGATTTGCTCTTATTTTTAATTCTTATGGTGTATTATTTAGTGCTATTATTTTAAGAAGGTGATGTATTTTGTCTATGGTACTAAAATACTTTTCGTCTAGTATTTTTTTTTTGTGGTAAAGGCAGAAATTAGTATTGTTATGTTAAATTATAAATAATAAAAAATCGTGTCTTTTTTGAAGCACTTTGGGTAAAAACATTGACCGCTTAAGGGTTTAAGTGAATCATTAAGAGATTTAATTTTAGGACATAACTACGGATTTTTAACAAGCAAATACGAGCTATAAACTTTAAACTGAATAATGAAATGTATCTTGTGGTATACATGAAACATTGTTTCACAAAACGAACAGGAAAAAATATCATCCCCGGAAAAAAAAAACTCATATACGTACAATTGATGTATTTGTGAAAATTTAAATATTTTGTTTATAATTAAAATTAAATTGATTTTCAATTTTTAAAAAAAATAAAGTATGATTTCTTCTGATTCTAATGCAGTTAAAAATTTTACTTTAACTATAAATTAGAAGTAGTAATTTAATACTTTTTATACTTTAGTAAAAAGTATGCATTACTTAAGGTAAAGCAAGTTTACTGAAATAAACATTACTTAAAGGCAACGGTGTTTACTTCAAATTGCAAATTCTCGAAAACGGAAGTTGAAACACAAAAGAAATATTTTTAATAAATTTAATTCTTTGATAATTTTAAAATCTTGAACGCATTGTAATACAATATAATTAAATATTTTAATGAAAGATTTTGTGTCAAACAAGTTGTTCAGAAAATTTTACGGGTTAAAATGTACACGAACTTTTATTGTTATGAAGCTTTATCTATCTTATCCCACATATGAATTCTTCAAAAAAAAAAAAAATTACTCAATGATTAAAAAAAATGCTCTCATTAAAATAATAATAGCAGTAAAATAAATGCACATAAAAAATTGATGATTGTATGGCGAGTAATTTTTTTTAACCCCTTTTTAAAATTATGAAGATTATATATATATATATATATATATATAGGCTCTTTCACAGCCATAAATATTTGAGTTTTCGTCTCCCTTCATTTTACAAAAAAATAATTTTTCCCGTACTGAATTATACCGAAAGAGAACCAATAATAATCCGTACATTGTTCATTCAATGTCTACTCGATGCTTTCTTTTAAACGGGGCATTTAAAAAAGAGAGATAAAAGATTAGATCAAAAAGTCAAATAAATTGTTAGTCAACTCTATATTAATCAAATAAATCGACAAAGGTCACATGCTTCTGGTACCTTCAATTAAAATCAACTAATAATTAATTAATAAATATAAATCCCAACTTTTTTTTGTACAGGAAACAGTGTTTTAAGATAGGAAGGCATATATATATATATATATATATATATATATATATATATATATATAATTCTGTACTTTTTCTTAAGATACATGAATATTACTTTTGTGATTAGATTTGCCGTTATTATGTACTATATAAAACAGGCAGGGGCCCAGGGGCCGAATAGAAGCGTATCGCGCTTCCACTCTACAGGTCCGGGGCTCTATCCTCGGGCTGGGAAAGGTCGACTCAGCCTTTCATCCCTTCAGTGGGTTGATAAATGAGTACCAAGCTTTCTTGGGAACTACACTGGGGAGTGGGGTTTCGCCTCAGACTGACCACCTGATTGGGACATTTGTTCATGCATCTCAGTGCCCAAGGTCACGTATACGATAAGCCCTGTATGCCTTGATCCTTATGGGCTGTTGCACCACTGAGTTGAGTTGAGTATAGAAAAATAGGTACGTTAATATATAGATTGTTAATACCATGAAAAATTGAAAGATGATACAATGCTGCAACGAAAATAATATTAGAATGAAAAAGTTTTATGCTTTATTTAATGCTTTTATTTTAATTTCCCTATATATACAATAGTTTTTCCCCTAACCCCTTTGGTTATTTTCTACTTCGACATTTTTCACGAGTTTCTCAATTAAAACTAACAAAGTTTATTGCTAACATTTCAAAAGAAAAAAGTACAAGATATAATCAATTGTCACTAATAATAACAATAAGAAGTAATATTTCTTTATAGTATGGCAAAACTTGCATGGGGAAGAAATAAATAAAATAAAATAAAATAAACAGAAAATAAATATAAATAATACAAAAAAGCAATGGAAGTTCAACATAAAATTCAAATCGCTCCAAAGCATGCCAAATTGTAAGCAAATTCAAAGAATTGACAAAATGACTGTTTATGATTCTAAACAATACAGTCCAAATTTCAGGCATTTTTTTTGAAAGTATTCCAGATTTATATAACTATAAATTGTGAGGACATATATTATATATATAAATAAGGGGGGGGGGACATCCTTAATTTTTTCAACCATATAAAAACTTATAGTAATTTTCTCTCGAGCAATTTCAAAAATTTAGTTCTTTATTGGTGAAAGAAGAAATAATACAGCCTTCTACGTTATGCATAAGAATAATTTTATAGTCGTTTCCCAGTAAATTCTTTTTTCTTAAGAACTAAAATTAAAACAAATATCAAACATGGCTGTAAGATTAGCACAAGTGCAAAAAATTAAATTTGTCAAAATATTTTTTAAAAAACCAAAAAATCACACAAAATACCGCGGTTTTTCTTTTTTTTAAAAAAAAAGCAGTGTGCTATTTGTTTAACAATTATCAGCTTAACGCTCAAAGCGGAACAGAGAAAATCAAAGGGCAAGAGAAAACGTCTTTATTCACAGTTGATTAAACAACAACAACAAAGAAAAAAAATATTCACCTTAAACTCTCAAAGGAATTGAAATGTTAGAACAAAACACAAGCGGAAATATTTTTTTTTTTTTCTAAAAACAGTAAAAGAGAGAAGAAATACCTGCATATACTTATTCAGTTGTGGTTTATTATTCTCATTCAAGCGTAATCTCACATGCAATGAGAACAAGTTTAAAAAACAAGCAGGAATCTTGAAGAATTTGCAGAAAATACTTCGAATTTTTGTTCTTTTTTTTACAGTACACAAGGAGAGGCAACTCTTCTTAATGATTAAGTTGCTCCGACGCAACGAAAATAAATAATCTTAAAATGAGGAATGAACTGGAAGGGATGCGTTTTTCTTTAACTGTAACTGTGGGAGAGTTATGAGCCCAAAGATGCAATGGGTCCCATTGGATTATTTATCTGTCTTGAGCCCCACCCCCTTCCTATCCCCCGTTCAAAGTAGGCAATGAAAAATATTCGGACTTTTTGCCCGAAAATATTCTTTCGCATTAAGGATTTAAAAGTAAATATTTACGATTGGTCCATCCAGAAAAAGAAATATTATACTCGTCCCCCCTCCCCTTTTTTTTTGCTAAAATGTTTTCTAAGCGATGAAAAATGTTAATTTGAATTAGTGGCACTTATAGGATTAGAAATAAGCTCAGAAAACAAGTTTATAACTTATCTCAAAAAAAATCTGTATCTTACAGAATAAATTAATTTGGCAATAAAATAGTAATTTTTTTAACTTTTTATTAATGATTCAGTGTGTTTTGATTATTTGTTTTTAATTAAATTCACGCAAAAGAAAAAAAAGCAGAGGAAGAAAAGTTGCTCATTTTTGAAGAAAAATCTTAAGGCAAATCTTTGGATCTATTCAAGAGAACAATGAGTTGAGGATTCTTTACAATCATGAAATTTACAGGGAATAGGGCAAATATGGTGGGACTGACACTTAGTGATAACTATAAAAGCATCACGTTTGAGGTGGCTGTACAAATATGCCGACACTTTCCCTACAAAAAAAGTAACTTTATCGAAAATTGCAAAGACCAGATGTAGAGAACGACCACCTACACGATGGTTAGACAATGTTGAAAAGGACCTCAAACTAATGGAAATCAACCGATGGAAGGCCATCGTAACTGATAGGGTCAAATGGAAGAGGATCAGCGAGTCAGCCTTGGCATATTCTCCAAAAAACTGGGAACTTCGAACTATGTGCCGACTGGCAACAGTAGCAAGACTGTATTACATCATGTCCGTCGTCCATGTATAGAATTAGGCCTATCACCATACACTATCCTTTTGTCGAAAAAAGGCAGTCGGTTTGTGTGCTTGTGACTCCTGAATATTTATTTGTCACGGTTAATCAGTTATGCGACTATTTGATAACATATTCTATATATTCTTTACGGAAAGCAGTGATTCTCAAACTGTGGGGCGTGCCCCCTAGAGGGCTCAATAATCCTATGTGTGTGTGGGGAGTGACATCAAAAGTTCGAAAATAAGAAAAATATTTAATAAAACTAGAAATTTACTAAGAGGCAGCAAAACAAAAAATATACATTCTTATACAATAAAAAATAAAATACACTTTTGAAAATACACAAATAAATTTAATAAATATAGTACCCAAATAAATTTATCAGTATTTGTGATAATGTATTCTTATTAATCCTGGTAGTTAGTTTAGCAATATTAAATTAAGAACAAGTTTAATAATTACTGGTGACTTTCATGACCTCTTACAGAGCAAAGTTTTTCATAGGAAGATTTAATATCAGAAATTGATACTTCAAGTTCTTTTTCTATACTAATACTTAATGTGTGTTGCAATTTAGGAATTAGAAACAGATAAAGTATAATTATAGATAAAAAGAGCTTAGAGTGTCAATTTCTAATATTAAACCTTTCCTTGAATAACTTGACTCAACTTATCCTATTACTTAAAGGTTACTTAAAATATGTATTACTAAAAGTATCAATACAAAATTTTAGACTTATCATAATAATATGTATGGGTTATAATTGAGCTTGTATTGTAGCTTTAGAGTATATGTACAATATTATTACATTCAATATATTGCTATTGAATTGGGGGGGGGGGGTGAAAATTATGATAGAAAATTGGGTTACAAATATTGAAAGTTTGAGAAGCACTGATTTAAAGCGGTTAACAATAGGGTCTATTTCTGCGTAGGGAACCAGAGCCTCAGGGTTTTAAGGCGTCACTGGCTTCGAACTGGATAAATGGTTTTGTCTCCTTTGTCTTGGCGCAGATTTAAATTGCAACATTGAGTCGGGAATAGAATTCAATCAATAAAGTATTAGTCTATTTGGTAGTACTTTGTATTATATTTGTTTCTCCACTTCTTTTAACTTGTTTATTTGCTAATCTAACTACAGATTTACTTTATTTGTCTCTCTCAAACTGAGCGTTTATAACATAGCATTCTTTAAAAAAGAAATAAAAAAATTTCTCAAAGAACTTGTTATTCAAATCCTGGACACTTAAAGGTAACCCTCAAAACAACTCAAACAACAACTATTTCAAAAGTTATATCGTTACTTTATTCCGAATCTTTAGAAATATTAAGACGTTTCATTGTTATTTTAAATTCTCCTCGGACGAGACAAATTTCCTTATTTATCAACATTTTTCAACTTTTCCATCTCTTTCTTTAAGATACAATAATGCTTTTAGTATTCAACACATTTTAAGTGAATGTCCTAGTTGTTCTATTCCTAAATTTAACTGTAACTGCGGTAGTTAAGTAGTCATATTCGGGAGCTCATGGGCGGCGCTGTTATTGTCGTGTCGGGTGCTATGAAAGAACTATTGTCTAAGGGAATTAATGCACGTGAAATCTTTCGAGGACCAAAGTCCTGACTTGAAAATTTAGAGAATTGGGTGCCAGTTCAGGTGTCGACCTTGTTACTTAACGGTTTCAAAATTATGATCCCTCATGTGGCTTCATAGTGCGATATTAATAAACAATTAATCAACTTATATTTAGTTATCTCGAGGCTAGTAAGATTTATACCAATGATTTGTTGGGATATATAACCCCAATGAAACTTTTTTTCAATATTTAAGTAATATTGGTTATATTAAAGATATTGTGTTGTTACTAATCTCCGTCTGTGGTCAGACGAAGTCAGACCAGATCCCTGATATCGTTGGCTTTAATGAAGTCCGATACTAGAAATGGACTATCATGGATATCTTCCCAGTCCAGTCCAAGGCAGTCCTAAATGTGCTGAGGTGAAGTCTGTTCTAGCTGAAATTTAGGGCAAATAGGAAACCTCTTACTTCCTCCAGGAAAAGGGAGACTTTTTAAGTGCGCACTGGCAAGTCGCACAGAAAAGAGTTGGACTGTCTGCCATGAGGAAGAGATGAAGAAAGCCATGGGCTTTTGCCTTTATACCTATTATAAAACGGAGATTTTACCCATTTTTCTTTATTTTGGGTTTTTTTATCTGAAAATAATATTAAATGTATGAGCTCTAAAATGGAAGGGACAGTATGGTCTAGACGTTCCTTTGCAAGAGTGCCAGCCAATTCATTTCCGTAGATATTGACATGGGACGGGATCCATTGAAAATGTACTTCGGAATGGTGGGAGATGAGCTCAACTTTTCGTAGGATAGATAAACTGATTTTATCTCCTATGTGGGCCCAGTTTTAGAAGTGTTGAATTGAGCTACGGCTGTCAGATAGAATCCAGAGTTCTTCATGATCACTTTCGCTCATGATTTTCTCTAGTACCCATGTCAATTGCAATTAATTCACTTATTAAAGATATAGATTCAATATTGTTTGTTTTTTCGATTTAAAAAAAAACAAGTCTCGCCAATGAACAAGTCTTGGCATGGATAGGCAACAATAAAACCAACCAGCCAAGAACAATAAAACAAAATTAAACAAACAACAACAACAAAAAAACAATAAAAACTCTTAGAAATGTTAAAACTCAGGTTTAATATTGCAAATATAGATTCTAATTAGTATACTCCAAATTTTCGGCTGTATTTAAAAATACGAGATTATAGCTAGCTTTATTGTTTGTCTGGAACTAATCCCTTTCCCTTAATAGCAGGATACTGACTTAATAGGAATCGGTAAATAACACTCCTACTTTCTCGTGTACTTTTCGTCTTTAAGAATGCATGGTTCGTGAGCTGGCATTTTTGTTATTATAGTAAAACCATCATTAGCTAAATGATCCTCCTCACAGAGAGAATCATTACAGGTGCAATAGTGTTTCACTATTAGTTCCAAAATATGAACAAACTGAAAAAACACGCCAATGAAAATATCTTAGAAGCATCATTTTCTATATTGCTGACATGATCTCAGCAATAAGTCATTCTTAAAAAATAGGATATCCGTCAAAATGAACAATGCAGTAAATGATCTTACAGAACTAAAGGGGTTTTATGTGAGTGTGTCTTAATGTGTGTTTTGAAAAGTTTATTGTATTCTTTAAAACACAAACCATGTGTTTATTTGAAGAGGAATCTTAAATTTTTTTAAATGACGATTTAATTGAAAATTTCTTTTTTGAGATTTTAATTGGCAAATAATCTAATATTCACTGGAAGTATAGAGAATAAATTGGTGAAATCTAATGTCCACTTTGGTAATTTAATAAAAATTAGTTTGGTACTGAAATTGAAACTTATATTTCTTTCTTATTTAGAGATATACTTTTTATTAAATACTCATATTTCATTCAAATATTTTTAAAGACATCTTGTAGACTACTTTTTATTCGGTTCGTTGGCTGTTTGTTATTAGTTTCACGAGGTCTAAAAGTGATAAGATATTTACTGTATTTGCTCGAATCTAAGCCGCCATCAATTTTAAGCCCCAATTTGTTTTGTGAAAAAATGTTTTTATCGATTCTAAGCTACATCACCAATCTGCTACATGGTTTTGAGAAAAAAATTAAAAATTGTGCAAAAGGTTCATCAATATTTTAAAAAAAAATGTAAAAAAATAATGAGAAATATTAAGAAGTTAATGATTTATTATACAAGTATTAAAAACTTTCAAATACATACATGGACCTTTAATTACTCTAACAGTCAGTATAATGTTTCGGAAATGATTCGTCACTCCCAGTGTCATAGCTGACTTTGGAATTGATGCCAGGCGTCGCCCTTTTCCCACACGGTGTCGTCTTCCCTGCCATCCAATGCATTTGTTACGCAACATTTTTTAAAAAAGAATGTATCATAGAAGAATGTGAAAGAATTATAAAAGACAGTTGAACATTTACAGACAAAAATTATGTCCTTGTGCTTATGCCCTCGACGTATATTTGTTTCATCCGTCTCGAATTTTCAATGGTCGCTACTCTGTTTCTGTTTCTTTTACTGCATATAAAATTGCCTCTATACATGCGTCATAGTGAACTTTTCTTGATGCTACTGCCAATAGCTTTGAAGTTTAGGTGATTAAAACAACGCGCGTGTACAAAAAAAATTTCTTAAATGCGAGCAGACAACGATGTTCAGAATAGGCTGAATACTGTAGATAAACTGCGAATGGGATAAGTCATTGGAGCAAGTGGCCAGAATCGACGGTTACTTTATTCCTTTTGAAAAAGGCGGAAACTGAATTTTCACCATTTAATAAATGTTTTGCCTTCGATTCTAAGCCGCACCTGATTTTCAGTAGCATTAACACAGCAAAAACAGTGCGGCTTAGATTAGAATAAATTCTGTAATTATGAGGTATAACCAACTAACGAAGACAATACTAGGGCTGTGATACCTTCCTCTATTAGGTTTCACGCAATACCGGTAAAAATTATGAGGGTCAATTCAATTAAGAGAATTACAGCCTGCATTATTTGTCCTCAGTTATATAACCCTCTCTCTCTTTCTCTACCAGGCAACTCCTATTAATATCTGTTAATAATGATCGAGAAATAAGTCTCGGAACGGGGAAGAAAAAAATTAACGAAAGAATAAAAATAACGTTTAAAAAGAGAAATAAAATTAAGAAAATAATTTTAAACGATGTTACTAATATTTGTTTCAAAATATGGTAGACTCAAATCTTGTGCTTTAAATCAGGGGTACTTAACCTTCTTTTCTGCTGGGCCGCATACATATGTTAGCTATTTCTCGAGGACCGCAACATGAGGATTAATGGGGGGGGGGGAAACGCTTTACGATTAAGATAACATAGAAAATTTAAGATGTGGAAATTGACCAAAATATTAAAACTCATATTTAACTTTTTTAGTTATTACTTTTTATACTTATTTTTTTTTGTCACTGAATTTTTCTAAATTGAAGCATTCAAGAATCAATCTTTCACAATTTCTGTATCAGTAAACGGTTTCATATGATTACCAATAATATAACAATTTTCACAGGGTGCCTTTGTTACCGCTGTGACATTACCACTGACAAAACACTTAGTTGTTGTTGCAAAGATTATTCAAGAAAGCCTATTTATCATGTCTTGAAAGGGATCTTCGAGGAAAAGTGTCAATGAATGATTCCTGTTTATATTCATGACAAATCAAACAATTACTAAACTATGCTTGTTTTTCACTACAAAATAGTCAACTTCTCAATCGTCTTGAAACAATCTATTTTCGTCGAATATTTTTTGTTGAAATCAGATTTGATGTTATACTCAGACTGTTATACAAATAACCTGATCAACAATCGTATAAATTGCAAATTTTTATTCATTTCTGTAATAATATATATTACAAATATTATTTTTCATAAAAAAGTTAAGGTATTCAAGCACGTTGAAATGACCCATTTCAATCCGAACACCATCCCCCCCCCATTTTATTAAACAGAACTATCTTTTGGCTATAGAACCTTCGTTTTTCTTTTGATTAAATTCGATTTCATATATTCATTAATTAAGACATCTATTAGCCATAGTAATTCTTTTTTGGATTTTCAGTGGTACATTCGTTTCTACTGTTAATTTGAGAACCTAAATAAGTGTCAACAACTTCAAAATTATACTCCTCAATTTTAAAATGTGAATTGTAAAAACATAATTTGTGCAAGGCATGTATTTGGTCTTATATTCACCATGACCAATTTTATTAATTTAAGCGTTAGAATTAAGTATGAGATAAGCAGTCAAAACAACTAAATAATAAGAAATAACAGTTACTTATCAGAAATGAGATACAATCATGAAACTCTCCAAAGAGATATCCTCCAGCATCTTCTAATA
The DNA here is from genome assembly GCA_019973975.1 of Trichonephila clavata. Classification (NCBI taxonomy): domain Eukaryota; kingdom Metazoa; phylum Arthropoda; class Arachnida; order Araneae; family Nephilidae; genus Trichonephila; species Trichonephila clavata. Next base: position 5,857 of record BMAO01014405.1, on the reverse strand, counting down.
GCGACTATAATTCAGAAACTGTGTAATGTGGCTAATATTGATCACGTTACAACTTTAACTTACTTATTATTAGAATGTTATTACTAAATGTCATTACTATTTAGTAATGACATTCATTTTCGGAGTGGAGTTGTTTTAGTTCAAAGTGCCAATTTGGTTGGACAGAGAGAGGATAGACCTTTCTTACAGCCTATTCTTATAAAATATTAACATTTATAAGAGTATTGATTCCTAAAAAGTATTTATAATGTTGTAATATGCTATTTCCATAATAAAGTACTTTAAAAGAGCCCGGATAACTTGAATTGTGTAAAAATTTAAAATTCTTTTTCTCGAATTAATTGTTAGAACGAAAATAACAATAAAAACAAGCAGGCGATAAAAACAGAACTTAAGTATCACAGACACCAAAAAGAAGATAAAAAAAAAATAATAGAAAACGATAAAAATTTGCACGAAAAACAACCTGCATATGTAGACATTATAAATGAGCACACTTTTGACGTCTTGGGCAATTTGTTGTTTCCTCTCCCTCTTCCCTCAAGAAAAGCAGAAAACTTAACTTAAAAATTTTTGCTCTGGAGAAATCCGAATAAGAAGAAGCCATGCAAATTGAAAAATAATCCTCCTCAAGTCCATAACGCTGCAATCTTTAATTCACCTGTGCAATATTCTTTTGCTCCCCCCTCCCTCCTCTATCCTTCTAATCCGAATTTTCCGCAATTTTCTCACAGTTTAGCAATGCAGATGACTACGGAGGTAGTGAAAATTAGATCTTAACATGCGAAGCTCGAATTAACAAATTACATGCCGGGGTGTGTATAAAAAAACATAAATAGAAATGAGAGAAAGAAAGCGAAAAGAAAGAAAAAAAAAAACTCTCCCACCCCTTCCCCCTATTACAATCGTGCCTTTTTTTGTATTTAATTTTTTTTTCAACCCTCCGTTTTTTTGTTTAAAAAATTCATTAGGTTGATGCTTATTGGTAGCGCGAACCGTTAAACAAATTCAGTTTTTATTATTTTTATTCGCCGTCTTTTTTATGCGTTTAAGTTTTTTTTCGTTCCCTTTTCTCCCCACCCCTTCTCCCAAGTGATGAATGAAGATTGGGATCAAGAACACATCAGGTGTTAGCATTAAACGCTCCGATGTACCCCTCCGCCCCACGAACTCTTTTTCTACGCGAGCCCGATGATTATTTTCTTATTATTTGTGGCGCGTGTGTGTGTATTGGTCGTTAGACGAGCTCTTGTTATGCAGGCCTTTTGCTCTCTAATTATCATGGCTGCGGCTCAACAGATCGTACACACATACACATGCACACATATTTATTATTGAAATTTTGCACGTTTATTTGAGCGATTGCTCCACGGGGCTATTATCTTCCTGGATAATGTGAAAGATATTGGTTTTTTGGTTCAGTTCGCACTTAATTTATTCATATATTTTTTCGAATTTGGCTTATTTTTTTCCCCTTGCGCCGGAATGATTGCATATTAACTACCGTTATACACGCTCCTCTAAGCAAAAGCATGGGCTCTGGTAAGAAATGGATAAGAAAATAGAAAATCTATTATGTCGGGTTTTTTTATTTCCTTTTTCCGGGCATGTGTGAATGAATGACGTGAGAAAAGTTTTGAAGATTTTCTTAGAAAAATTGCATTGTTTTTATACGCGTTTGTTCTAAAGCAGTTGACCTGCATAAATTATCGCGTATTAATTTTTTCACACCTTTGAAGAAGTTATGTTTTTTCTAATTCTCACCTTTTTTATAGCATTTCCAGGAATTAAAAAGTAGAAGGCGTAAATTCCTTTATTTTTTAATTTTATGAATTTTTTTCACAGTGCTGAAGAAAGTCGCTGTAAATAGTAAAAAAACAACAACATTAAAACTAGTACAAAAACACCCCATATAGAGCTCGTAAGTAAAACGTAATATTCATCTACAAAGCACATATTCCTTTTGTTAGGATTCCTTCTTTATTATTTTACACAGCCTATTTTAACTTCTGTATTTGTATTCAAAACACTAGTATTTGTAGGGTGACATTTCATACAAGTATTATTAGTAGTCGCATACAAGTATTATTTAATAATGACTTAAAGTCAGGGACGTCTTAAGGCATGAACCAGGCCCAGGGCCTCGCCCTCGGTGAGAGATTTTGTTCTCGACTTAGTTTTAATAAGATCATGATCCGGATAACTTTTATGGTCAAATATTATTCTCACAAATATTCTCCAAAAAAACAGAGAATTTCAAACAACGAGTCAACTGTCATAAGTTCAAAGACTGTATTACTATGTAATGACCATTACCGTGTCTAAACCTAGGTCTAATGCCCTAAATAATCATTCAACTCATTTAGTCGAAATACGATCATCGGTCGAGCCGGTTCCATTGGCGTGGCTAGTCCTGAGTTGGCCCTGTATCAAAATTCCTTGGGGACTCCTTTTGGAGGTTTCTTAACATCTTACGAGCTTTGTTGGGGCCCCTGTAGCTTGGGAGCCCCACTTCATTTGCAATGCAGTAGTATCTCCCCTGGCCAGTTTGTGCCTATGTTTGTGAGACTGTGTCGTGCACATTTATTTGTTTCAAACTATTTGTACCAGTGTTTGACAATGCATGGTATATACTGTCTGTTTTTAAAAATCACATATAGAGCCTACTTTTGCATAGAGGCCCAAGGTCTCAGAAAATCTTAATATTTTTCTGATGCCCAGGGCCTAAAATAGCTTTAAGACGCCCCTGCTTAAAGTATTGAGAGATGTACATAAAGGCATTGACGTCTATGTTCATCAATCCTGGAAGTTGTGCCTCTTGAAGAGTGGTCGGATGAGAGCAACTACATTATGATCTCACTCTTTAGAGAGTTCTTATTAACGTAGCATTCTTAAGCAACACGAGAGCTATTGGTGATGGACTTCATAATTTTCAACCTCAGTCAAGTGACGGGGATGCCATCTGAGCTGACAAAAACTAGATCACTTAATCTTAGTTATTAAATGAAATTAATTTAAAAAAAACAGGGATTATATTCACATAAGGGACTGTAAATTTTGGAATAAAACAGTGATTGATAAATCTGAAGGTTAAAACAATTCTACTGTTATACAGAACAAGCACAAAAAAATTTTAGTTAATTATTCTCAAAAATTTTTGAGCAATCGCTGGCCCCGTTTGAGCATTTTCAAAAAACACATCTCGAGTAAAACGCGTTTTAACGTATGACATCTTGTTTAAAGTAATGGCATCTGCTTTTACTAAAACACTTGTAGTTTTTGTTCAAGAGAACGGAAAATAATAAATTTGGTATTTTTATAAAGCTAATAGAATGGCCTACAAAATAAAATCATAAGAAATTTGTCACTTTTTGGCAAAATTCACAATTTTAGGGTAGTCGGATACCTTAATAGTCATTCTCTGACAAAAAGAACACGTCTTTTTAATTTTTTTTATCATACTTTATCACAAAAATTAAATAAAATAATACTTTATTTTGACGTTAAATATATAATAAAACAAAACATGGGTCAATTCCTACTTAGGTCAGCAAAAAAACATTTTGTTTTAGTTAGTTTTATTAAATTGTTTCAATTAATATAAATATGCATATACATATGACAGAATCACATCATTAAATTACAAAATAAAAAGCGATTTTTCTTGCAATTTTCCAATTTCCTTCCTCTATAGGGTGTTGGACTATTCATTTGTTTTACTATTTATTCATTCATTAAATTTCAGTAGTAATGGTTCAATCATTAAATTTAATAAAATAGTACAGTAAAAAAAAATCACATTCTCTGAAATTAGGCCATCCCAGGTGGGATTCGAACCCACGACCTTTGGAATAGAAGTTCAACGCACCCAACATCCATTGCGCTACAGGGACACAATAAACAATTTTTCTTTCTATATATGCAGTCGGACTATTATTTTTGTTACTATTTATTCAATTTTTTAGATTTAATCAATGGATTAATATTTGGAAAAAACTGAATTAACATTAAGGGTCATCCACTACAAGTTTGAAAAAATGCATTTGAACATGAATGGATGAATAGAAAGTATTTTATCAACAATTGAAAATTTTACAAGATATATATATATATATATATATATATATATATTATTATATATATATATATATATATATTATATATATATATATATATAAAACTCTTAGTCTGAAATAAATTCCTTCAAATTCTAGTCAAAGTGATGTACTAGTGATGTCCTGGTAGTAAAACTAATTTCTCCGTTATAATAATTTACAAAATACTGATTCAATAATTGACTATTTTATTTTATGTATATAGATCGAATATCCTCAACTTTGACTTCTTCAGATTGTCAGCTTAAATATTCAGTCTGCTAGCTATGAATTCGTAAAAGTTTCGTTGATTCAGTAGAGTTACTCTATTTCCCCTATACTAGTGCATTCAAAGTGTATCCGAAAGTGCGAAAACTAACGAAGGTTCTTATGAAAATTACATTTTTTTCTCGAATTTATAAAAACATGAACAATTATTTAAAAAATTTTTTAGATCTTTCAAAAATGTTTTAAAAGATTTTAGGGGAAAAAAACAGAAGAAAAAGTTTAATTTCCGATATATTTTTTTAACTAGTTTTTGCCCTAGTTTGCATTTTTATTGTGTTTAGATAAGCATAATAATCTAGGTTAAGAATCTGAAATAATTTAGCTCATATAAAAAAAAGATAAGAAATTACATAGATTAACATTGCATCCACGAAATAGATGGCGTGAGTGAATGTTTATTTACGTCGTACTTTTAAGTAACACACACACACACACACACACACACACACCACACACACACACACACACACCACACACACCACACACACACAAACACACACCACACACACACACACACACACACACACACACACACATTTCGAATACGAATTTATAGCACTAACGAAAAACAATCGCTTAAGATAGCAGCCGTAGCGGAAGACTATACTGCACTATAGACATGAATAGTCTTTGAGATAGCAGGTAGAATGGAAGTTTTTCAAAGCCGCCTTATATTTAATCAACATTAATTTAAGCAAAGTTATTCCATTATATTTTTCTGAAAATAGCATAAATACATTTCTAAGGGTAATTTTATATATGATAAAATTAATTTATTTTTAAAAATTTTGAAACAAAACGTAGAACATAGGTATCCGACTAGGTTCGGAGTCCAATTTTTCAAAAATTGATTTTCGGAATAAATTTATTGTTTTGAAGAGCCTAAATAGTCTTGTCGGAATAAAAATATTGTTTTAAAGATCTTAAAAAGTCAGAATTATTAAATAAGTAACATGAGTCCCCCTTTGTTTTTGAAAAAAAAAATACTATTCTTATGAAATTTTAGCAAAATTTTTAAAGTTAAGAAAAACGTCATAAATAAAAATAAATTACACATTATACAATTTTAATAGTTCTAGGTCCTCCTGAAGAGTCACAAACCGCAGAATAAAAAAAATTTAAGAAATAAATATTTTATTAGCCTTTAAATTTGATGTTAATGATTTTTCATCAAAATTACTGCATGTTCTAAGCTAAAAATGACTGTAAAATGTGATTAAATGTAGGTGTCTTAAAACTTACGGTTTGTTACACTCTGAAAGGCCCATAACATATAAGTTGTAAATTTCATTGAATTTGATTTGATTGTTTTGGAGATATCCCGTTTTTCGTGCACAAATTATCGCAAAAATTTCTATCTTCAAAAAAAGCGCTTTAAAAAAAAATATTTGTATAAGTTAGATAAAATAAATGCTGTAAAAACAACTTAAAAAGCTCTCTAGTTTTATGTATTAGTCCTATTTCCTCAATAATTA